>JANIJG010004276.1:0-17566 GCA_024611175.1 Megaceryle torquata | reverse complement strand
TTTTTTTTTTTTTTTTTGTTCTGTTTTTGTTTTTTTCCCAGTATTGAAAGTTCTCAGATGTCTGTGTTGTTTCACTATTTGCTACTTTTTAAAACAGAAAGCCCAGTTCTGAATTTCAGCACACCATTTGTTCTCTGTCTGTTCTTTACCCAAGGCTCATGGTCCATGTTCAGCCTAGTTTTCCTCCCGATCTGGCAAGAAGGGACAAGTTTTACTTTCCTATTATCTTGCCAATATGTTTTTAGCTGCATTAAATGCCTTTTAGTTAAAAATTCTGGAGCATCCTGAAAGTGTTTCTCCTTGTAGGTACCCACAATCATTTTCTCAGATGTCCATCTTAACCTAAGTGATGCAGTAAAAGATGAGTTTTTATTCTTTTTTGCCATAAAGAATGGATTTGCAGCTTTAGGTTTGAAAGTGAATATGGGACTCTTGCTTACTGAGCCCTGGAGTACTAGAAATAAGGGTACACTTGATGAAATCTATAAAAGATTGGTTTAACCATCAAATTAAGTACTTTTTTTTTTTTTTCTTTTTCAGAGAAAAGAAGAGTTTCCTGGAACCTATTGTCACAGGGTGTGCAGAGATATCTTTATCAGTAGGTTCAGAAAAGGATTAGATAAATTCATGGACAGTAGTTCTATAAGAAGACATGAAAAGGATTAGGCAGAACTACATTCTCAAATATCACTAATATAACTGCTGTGTATGCTAGAAGAGAATGACAGGAAAAAAAGACTTTCTATTGCTGTTTTTTTGGAGACATACTCTTGGGTTAAGTGGACTATTGGTCTCACTCAGCAGGACATTTTGTACAGAAACATAGAAATGTCTGGGTTGGAAGGGACCTTTAGAGGTCATCAAGTAAAACCCCCCTGCTGAGACCAGGGACATCCTCAACTAGAGCAGGTTGCTCAGAGCTTTGTCAAGCCTCACCTTGAATGTCTCCAGGGATGGGGCCTCAACTACCTCGCTGGGCAACCTGTTCCAGTGTTCTACCACTCTCATGGTAAAGAACTTCTTCCTTACATCTAATCTAAATCCACTCCTTTCTAACTTAAAAGCATTGCCTCTCATCTTTTCACTACAGGCCTTTGTAAACAGGCCCTCTTCAGTCTTTTTATAAGCTCCCTTCAGGTGCTGGAAGGTGGCTATTATGTCCTCCTGAAACCTTCTCTTCTCCAGGCTGAACAATCCCAACTCCCTCAGCCTATCCTTGTAGGAGAGGTGTTCCTGTCCCCCATCCTCCTTGTGGCCCTCCTCTGGACCCGCTCCATCAGGTCCATGTCCTTCCTGTGCTGAGGGCTCCAGAGCTGGATGCAGTATTCCAGGTGAGGTCTCACCAGAGCAGAGTAGAGTGGTAGAATCACCTCTCTCAATCTGCTGGCCACACTTCTTTTGATGCAGCCCAGGATGTGATTGGCTTCTGGGCTGCAAGCACACACTGGCTGCTCATGTCCAGCTTCTCATCTATCAGCATCCCCAAGTCCTTTTCTGCAGGGTTGCTCTCTATCACCTTCTCTCCCAGGCTTTATTGATAGAGGGGATTGTTCTGGCCCAGGTGCAGGACCCTGCACTTGCTCCTGTTGAACCTCATGAGGTTCACCTGGGCCCACCTCTCCAGCTCGTCTAGGTCCCTCTGGATGACATCCCATCCCTCTGGTGTATCGATAGCACCACTCAGCTTGCTGATGGTGTACTCAATCCTGCTGTCTATATCATTGATAAAAATGTTAAACAAGACAGGCCCCAGTACAGACCCCTGAGGGACATCACTTGTCACTGATCTCCATCCGGACATTGAGCCATTGACCATTACCGTATATTGACCATACATTTTGTATGGTTTTATAGTACATGGGTATGCTCACCAATCTTATTCCCAGTATGAACACACATACCATGAATTTTGGACTGACAACTGCTCCTCCTAGGAGATTTCAGAACAGAAGTCTTTATTAGCCTTGAGTACAGAAGGTCATAACGTTGTCTTACCTTCTTCATTTTGTTATACTTCAGCTCAAGCATTCCACTATGAACTGGATTCTTTGCTTTTTATCCCATGTGTATGTTATCCAGACTAATTCTTGTACCTCTGGCTCAAAAGTAATGTGTTTCCCGTCCACTTGATCTTTGTACTGTGTGTTCTGTTCTCATCTGTAGTCGGTTCTAAAAAATATTTATTTTTTATTTTCAAATTGCTTACTGTTTGTCCTGCCTGATGTTCACTCTTCTCAAGTGTGCTGATGTACTCATGGAGTACTTCAGAAATCAATATCTAATGGTAATTGCAGAAACTGGCTCAGTTGTTTGTGAAACACCATTTTGGAGCAGGCATGAAAAGATGAGGCTTTTGCCAACCATAATCTCTTATTATTGATTGTCCTGAGATGAAAGTAACCACACTGTAAAGTGTAGTAAGTTACAACATAGCTTCCAATTACTGGGAGAGACAAAGTCCCTAAACACTTCACATGGAAATGCTGTCCAGGATTTGAAGACTCTGTTGGTGGGTGGCATACAGGCATGTAGAAGCCAGTCATAAAAAAAATTTCCAACACTACTAATGTATACATCATTTCACTAGTTCTAAAACTGACCTGATGTGCTAAGAAATACTTGTTTACTTAGAGTGCTTACCTTTCGTTCTTGAAGGCCCTAATGATTTTAGTTCATTCCCTCCTTTGCCCTTTTCTTCCTCTGCTTTGAATAGACCTGAGAGGAGTCCCTGCATATTAATCTTATTAAATGTGCTGGAGGAGATGGTCTAAAATCTAAACTACTTGATTTAGCTGCCAGAGGTAAGCTTCCTCTTTATTTAAACTCTCTGGAGACTGATGAACTGGTCTGAAAACACAAGGTCATATCTTTGCATAACAGGAAAATAAATGGAATATTATGTTTTACAGATCTAGTTCATGACTTACTGTAATTCTTAAATCCATGGGGAAAAAAAAAAAAAGGTCAGATTATTTCCCAGAGAAGCATGTTTTGTGTTGTATTTTTATTATTTTTTTACTCAATTAGTTGTTTTTATTACTAAAGACATTCAATCCCCCTCAAAAAGGGCACACTTCTCAAAAAACAAAAAAGACATTATTTGGGAATAGGATCCTACATAACTTTGAGTGATTACATGAGTATATATTTGAGTTATTACATGAGTACTTGTTTGTATTCACTAAGTTTTATTGTCTTTGTCATATAACCATATTGAAACATCTCTTTCTTTGGTTGTAGAGGCAGAGGACATAATTAAAATCTCTCTTTCATATATATGCATATATATGAGAATGTGACTGAAAAATTTCAAAGTTGACAGGAAAACTGTAGTGTTGGAAGACACTACATAGGATGACCGATGTAATTCCTACTACTGTTAGAAGTACATTGTAAGATAGAATTGCCCCTTCAATATTCTGGCTAGCTTTAAATGTTAATAATATAAATAATATGAGAGAATGTGTCCTGCTATTTGTTCTTCCCAATAATTATTCAGTTATGATGCTCTGTACAAAAGCATTCTTCAGAGGATGAATTTCCTGTAGATAACTGAGAATCATTTTCTTGTAATATATACTATTTTGAACTGTATTCCTTAGTTCAACTACAAAAAAAAAAAAAAAAAAAAAAAAGTTTTTTAAGTGGGAATTTATAACCGTTCTACAAGTGGGTAAGTTTATATATGTAGTGATATCACCAGCTCACCATTTCTCACCTTTGTTAGTTTGCTCTCACCCCGTGGGTAGGTTGAAGGCAAAGGGGGCAGGTGAGTCTTTACCATGTTGGCAGCTAATAGGCAGAGCCATTATGTGACTCTCTTGCATCATTAATAGGGAATATTATCTGAAATTGACCTTGTTTAGACATCGAATGCCTTTAGCCTTGCTTCAAGATACTTGAACAATTATCTGATAATATGTGCTTTTAAAAGACTTCATTGCTTAAGCAGTATCTCACTGCAAGAAGCTCTACTGTGTGATAGCTTTTTTCTTTTTTTAAAGCTGTATGAAGTATGACTTCATGTAAGGTAGATCATATTTGTCAGACTGATGAGAATTTGGGAATTTAGACTGACAAGTGCATTTTAATCTACTATGGAAAGAGTCATTCAGTCTGTTTCACATTATTGCCCAAATTCCTTAGCACATAAGCAAGTTTTAGCTTTTTGGAAGACACTCTGTGCTAAAGTTCCATGCAAAGGTTTGGATAAAAGCAGAGAAGGGACCATGGGATCACACGAAAAGGTTTCTCCCTGTTTCAGGTACAATTCATATCTTATTCAAGAGGCATAAGTGTCTGCTGTCAACTACATGCTCTCATGGGGCTCTATTTTTTGAGACACAGGAATTACCAAGAATGCTATTTGAACAGCTCATTTCAGGATTGCTATTTAGATATTGAAATAAAGTAGTTTTTCTTGAAAAATACCAATGAGAAAAGAGGGGATAATAATAGTTTTTTGTATATTATAATTTCTTTTCACCTATGTTAACTAAGTAAAGCTGTAACAGGGTTGACAATGACTGGGACAAGTTAGGCTGGTAGAAGTTATTATTACTTTTAAAACATATATATGTAAGCTATATATTACATTATGTCTAGAATGTATAATGGTGATGGTATGTGCATTTATACCATTCATGGAAAAGGAGGAATCGGAATATTCTTCAAAACTGAGGAAAGAGAGAAGTGCAAGTCCAGGCTTCTCCTATTGGAAGACTGTACTCCCCATAGAGCATAGTCACAGTTTAAATCAAAAGGCTACAAGATGATATTCTAAGAGACAAAATAAAAGAACATCTAGAATTTCATATTACCAAATGGAGATTTCAGACTTTTTTAGCTATCTCCCACCAGCATCCTTCACCTGGATAAGTTACAAGTCTTAGCTGCCCTCTCACTCTTTTCTGCCAGGCATCACCTTGGCCCTCTAGAATGTTTTCATGGAATCATAGAATCATTAGGGTTGGAAAGGACCTCTAGGATCATCAAGTCCAACTTTCATCCTAACATCTATCTAGCCATTAGACCATAGCCTCAACTGCTACATCCACTCGTTTTTTAAACACTTTCAGGGATGACTCCACTATCTCCCTTAGCAGCCTGTTCCAGTGACTAAGCACTCTCTCAGTGAAGAATTTCTTCCTAATATCTAATCTAAACCTCCCCTGATGCAACCTGAGGCCATTTCCTCTCATTTTAACATTAGTAATTTGGGAGAAGAGACCAACACCAGCCTCACTACAACCTCCTTTTAGGTAGTTGTAGAGAGCAATAAGGTCTCTTCTCAGTCTCCTCTTCTCTAGACTAAACAACCCCAGTTCCCTCATAACGCATGCTTTCCGGACCCCTCACCAGTTTCATTGCCCTTCTCTGGACCTGCTCCAGCACCTCCATGTCCTTCTTGTACTGTGGTGCCCAAAACTGGATAGTACTCAATGTGTGGTCTCACGAGTGCTGAGTACAGGGGCAAGATCACCTCCTTACTCCTGCTGGTCACACCATTTCTGATAAAGGCCAGGATGCTGTTGTCCTTGGCCACCTGGGCACACTGCTGGCTCATGTTCAGCTGGCTGTTTGCCAGCACCCCCAGGTCCCTTTCCACCAGGCAGCTTTCCAGCCACTCCTCCCCAAGCCTGTAGCGTTGCCTGGGGTTTTTGTGACCGAAGTGCATGACCCAGCACTTGGCCTTGTTAAACCTCATCCCACTGACCTCAGCCCATCACTCCAGCCTGTCCAAATCCCTCTGCAGAGCCTTCAAGCAGATTGACACTCCCACTTAATTTCGTGTCATCTGCAAATTTACTGAGGGCACATTCAATCCCCTCATCCAGGTCATCAATAAAGATATTAAACAAGACGGGTCCCAAAACTGAGCCCTGAGGGACACTGCTTGTGACTGGTTGCCAACTGGACTTAACTCGATTTACCACCACACTCTGGGCCCAGCCATCCAACCAGTTTCTAACCCAGTGAAGAATCTGCCTGTCCAAGTCATGAGCTGCCAGCTTCTCCAGCAGAATGCTGTGGGAAACGGTGTCAAATGCCTTACTGAAGTCCAGGTAGACAACATCCACCACTCTTCCCTCATCCACTAGGCAGGTCACCTGATCATAGCAGGAGATCAGGTTGGTTAAATGGGACTTGCCCTTCATGAACCCATGTTGGCTGGGCCTCATCCCCCTGTTGTCCTGCACTTGCCACATGATCATCCCCAAGATAAACTGTTCCATAATCTTCCCCAGAACCGAGGTCAGGCTGACAGGCCTGTAGTTCCCTGGATCCTCCTTCTTACCCTTCTTGTAGATGGGTGTCACGCTGGCAAGTCTCCAGTCATCTGGGACTTCCCCGGTTCACCAGTATTACTGATAAATGATGAAGAGAGGCTTGTCAAGTTCCTCTGCCAGCTCCCTCAGCACCCTCAGGTGGATCCCATCCAGCCGCATAGACTTATGCGTGTCCAGTTGGCTTAGCAGGTCTTTCACTATTTCATGGATTGTGAGGGGATTATTCTGATCTCCATCCCTATCTTCCACCTCAGGGGACTGAAAATCATGAGGATAACTGCTCTGACTATTAAAGAATGAGGCAGAGAAGGCGTTAAGTACCTCAGCCTTTTCCTCATCCTTGGTAACAATGTTCCCCCTCACATCCAATAAGAGGTGGAGATTCTCCTTGGCTCTTATTTTTTGTTAATTATATATTTGTAAAAACACTTTTTACTTGCTAGATTATATGAACCTTCTCTGGCAGGGTAGTTGGACTCAAAGTTCTCCAAGGTCCCTTCCAACCCCTGACACCCTGTGATATTTCCTGTCTGCTGTGTTATATTTCCAGCAGATGTCTGGGAAGTTGAGGTCCCCCACAAGAACAAGGGCTTGCAATTTTGCGGCTTCTGCCAGTTGTCTGCAGAACAATTCATCAACCTCTTCATCCTGGTTGGGTGGTTTATAACAAACTCCTAACAGGATATCCTCCTTGTTGGCTTTCCTCAACTTTACTCATAAACATTCAACTGATCCATCACACTTGTTGACCTCCATGCAGTCAAAACACTCCCTAATATAGAACCACCCCACCACCCCTTCTATCTTGCCTATTCTGTTTGTAGAGCTTATAGCCATGCATTGCAGCACTCCACTCATGAGAGTCATCCCACCATGTTTCTGTAATGGTGACTACATCACAGCAGTTGTGGTGCAGAGTGGCCTACAGCTCCTCCTGTTTGTTACCCATGCTGAGTGCATTAGCGTAAAGGCACTTGAGCCAGGCTAACAATGATCTGCCACCCTTAGGCTCACCTCTAGCAGGACTAGTTTTATCCACCCCCCTCTTCAGACCTAATTTAAAGCCCTATCAATGAGCCCAGCCAGCTCATGGGCAAGGATTCTTTTCCCCCTTTGAGACAGATGAACTCCATCTGTCGCCCACAGACCCCATGCAGCATAAAGCTCCCCATGTTCAAAAAACCAAAATTGATTATAGACTATATTATATATTAATAGACTGATGGCTGTACCAGAGCAGAGAGTTCCCTACTAATATCTCTGACCCTGGCCCCAGGGAGGCAGCAGACTTCCCTATGGTGTGGATCTGTACAGCATATGGGGCCCTCAGTTCCTCTCAGAAGGGAGTTGCCAAGAACAATTTCCCTCCTTTTTTTTCTTGTTAGAGCTGGTCCTAATGCATGGGGGAGACTGACTTACCTTGTGTGACTCCCCTGACGGACCTTCATCTTGATCATCATTTGTTTGTCCCTCAATTTCCAGAGCCCTATACTTGTTGTGCAAGGGCAACCAGGACAGGGAGGGAGGCCGGGAGGGGATTCTCCTGCCTTGCCAAGCAGGAACTTGTTTCCATTCTCCCTCATTTCTTAGGTTCCCTTCTTTTACCCGGTGACAAGGAAGGAGGGGTTCCTCTCCTTTTAATGAAGGCTCCACCTGCTGCCCTATCCTCAAGGATGGTAGGACTTTACTCCACCAGTCTATCTCCCTTTTACATTCCCTTATTGTACTTTGCCTTTCAACCTCCTCCTTTAGTGCAGCCACCAGGCTGAGCAGATCATTCACCGGACACCGGTGTTATCCCTGTTACTTTCCTTTAGCAGTGCCAGGCTCCAGCATTCTCTGCAGCCAGAGGCCTGGACACTTGCATGCTTCTGAAGGACCTTTTTTCTGTCAGGAGCTTTTGTCCAGCATGCAGCCATCTCTAGTCCTGCATGTGCCCTTTTTTTTTTATTATTATTATTATTTATTATTATTTACTCTCATGTGCGTCCTCCCGCATGCCCTGCTCATCATGTGCCAACAAGCGCAAATGCAGATGTCTTGATGTTCATGGTCTGAATACTGCCTCTGGTTTTGCTGCATTTAAATCTCCCACGGGTTCTCCAGGAATGCCTCCAGTCACCCTCTTGGTCTCTCCTGTGAGAGCTGCCAGAACCTGCTGGGTCTCTCCTTCTTTCCTCGGGCTTCCCTGGCTCAGGGAACCCCCTGTCCACCTCAAAAACCAAAAAAAAAGGAAGAAAAAAACCCCATAGTGCTTTGGCATGGGGTTTACTGGTGCTGATGCTGCTTTCTCACTGTTCACAGCCTGAGCCAGTCTTGATGCCAGTCTCGAGCAGAAAGTATTTAACTGCACTTTTTCTGTAACATGGCTTCCTTGGGTTTAGCAGTTTTTCTGGCTCTTGCCAGATTATGCCTGATATAGGATAACATAGGACCAAGAGCATCTCCTCATTTTAAAAAGCCAGCATATCTCATTGCAGTCACAGTCATGTCTTCCTAATCATTAATGGATTTTTAAATAATAATAATTTATTCCCCTTTCTGGGCTATTACAACTGGAGTTCATAAAGCCTCCAATATAGAACTAATTTCCATTTTGTTAACCACACAGGCAGTAAGACACAGTATTTGACTGCAGAACAGACAGAATCTAAGTGAATCAGAAAAATACTGGGTAGAAGAAATGTCCATCATGCTTGGCAGATGAGGAACTAAAGGCAGATAAACAGTTCAATCAAAAAGTGTATGGCAAAACTAATTAAATGTGGATTTTCCAAATCCCAGTCTGGTGCCTTAAATAAAAGTACTGCCTTCTTCCAATATATTAATGCTTCATTTCCATTTTATCTTAGGATTCCATATAAAAAAGGTGAAGCAACTTTCACATACGTGTACTGAAATTTACCATACAGCAAGCTCAATGTTTTAAACTCCCTTGTTACAGGTCTTTTATTTGCTTCATTGGATTTTTTTTTTTTTTAATTAAACAATTTTATCACATCATTAATGAATTAAACACTTTTCAATGGCTCTTCTAGTGTCCCTCTGCTCATGTGCTATGCTAAAGTACATGCATAAAAGATATGACGCAATGATAAAGACACAGCAAAGAGCCTTAACTGTTGCCTGTACCAGGCATTTAGAAGGGAATGAAAAAGGGGGGTTATTGTGACTTATTAACTCAACTGTATTTACAACATCATGAGTGCTAGTAGATGAAGAATTGCAATCATTACCTAGGAACCTAACAGCCCATGAAACCAAGTGCCAAGGTTAAACAGGCTGTCTAAACAACAGTGTTTTATTATCTATTACACCAGATTTTCTCAAAGAATAGCAATATAGTTAATGTAAATTATGTGTTCATCAAAAGGCAGTTGCTGACAGAACACAGGGTGCATAGTTCCCAGTGCAACCTATACAGATAAACTTCTAGTATCCCTTCTGGGGACAATTTAAATGTCTACTGAAACGTACACACATGCACTGGGAAGATTAAATTATTCCAGTTCATTTCACATGTCCCACCAACAGGAATTTTATTTCATTAAGAGTATGGACAAGCCCTAGAGATCTGGAATGAGCTTCGGGTACACCTCAAGGTGTTCTTCAATACTTGCACATAGAAATGAACACAAAAGAAAGGAGAAGAAATTAAGTACAAGGAAGTCTTAATGTTAAAGAAAGCAACATGCCATCAACAACTATTCCCAAATAAGACAGAATTAATGCAGAAAATTAGAAAATTGTCACATGCCTTTAAAAAGAGAAAAGATCAAGGGCCCATTGTTTAAGATACCACACAAACATTTAACAGCCAGTTCCTTCCTGTAGCATTTTCATCTTCATTTGTTTGATTTTCTCTCTCTCCAGCTATACTTTAATATCCCAGGGCCAGACTGCCATCTGTCTGATACTCTGTCCTTGATGGGACTGCTCAGGATAACTTACTTTTAAATGCAAGTTAGTTTCGGAAAAGGAGATGAACCCAGGTAACAGGGTGAAACATAGTCTGCAGTGTGGCAAGTCAGAAAAAGGCTTATGCCCTTGGTTTAACTGAGAGCTCAGTGCTACTTGGCTAGTGCAGTCCCTTTGTACAGGTCTGAATTTCACCCTCAGAGAAGAGCCTGCATAGCAGGATACACCACTGCTAGGCCATTTGGATAGTCTATATGTTTGCATTTCTACCTAAAATGTCTGAAATTTATCACCATCTGGAAAAAAAAACACTATTACTTCCAAATGTAAACATACACTTGAGATTAAAAGAAGACAAAGTCATATTCAGCTGAACCCTGACTTTGTAACATTTGCAGGACTAGATGATGGAGTTTATAAAATATGTATGTGGCTAGTCATTCTGTAGCACCTGTTTCCTGTGCCTGCCACTGCATTTTCAATATTTTAAAAATATAATAAAATATCTGTGCCAATGCGGAAAGAATATCATGGATTGCATTTTATTTCCATGAGTGACATGATATAAATAACACCTAAAAAGTGTCTAGGGAAGCAGGAAGCCTCTTACTTTTTGGCATGCCTTTAGATTTTTAAAGATACTTTTAATATAACAAAAATACCCGACAAAAACCCAAATTATCAAGACAGATCTCAAATGTCTGATCCACTGGGCTAATGCCAATTTACAGCAGCTTAAAGATCAAGCCAATGAAACACATGAACAAAATACAACTACAAATCAGGATGGTAATGCTACCTCTACTGAATACGCATATTTATATTAATATTTTTTAAATGTATCCAGTTAAAATGAGGCTTTTTTACAAGAGAAGCTATGACTTGCTAAGAAGTCAATGTAATGATTGCCATTCTTGAAAGAGAGTTTGATTTAACTTGTTGATTCAGAGTTAGGAACAAAATTGGAACAGTTTAAGTGAAGGAATGCAGACCAGGCCTCATAATTTTGAGGCTTTCTCTCTCTCCAGATATTACTAATTGTGCAATTCCTCACAGGCATGCCTATGCTTGATACAAGAGTATCTGGAGGTGCTAAAACAAGTGTTGCTAAAGATCATAAGCTGACAAAACAGTATTCACATAAATACAAGCTTGGAATGAATTGGAGTCAAGAATTTAAGCAAACAATATCCTTATATGCAAACAGATACTATCTCAAGCGCTTCAAAATAAATGCAAATGAATCACCCTATTGTGATTTCCCTTTCAAAAATATAAGCAAATTGTTATGGTTATTGTTGCTGTTTCTGTAATTGATCTAGTCAAGATTGTACAGTGGAATGTATACATGGGTTTAAGTCAGCTTCTAAAGGGATCTGATTACCTTACTGGATTTGTTGAAGTTCTTTTGAGGCTGGAGACAACAACTTTGCCAAGAGAGTGCTGTGACATAGTGTTTCTTTGCCTCTTGCTCTTCTTGGAAAGAGCCAGAGCTGACACAACACCCTAGAGCATGTGACAGGCCCTCTCCTTTAGCCCTCCTGCAGCAACGTCTTAGCTGCCCTTCCACAGCGGGATGTCTACCGAAAGGTCACATCACTGCCTGCTACCATGATGTCTACCAAGGACAGTGACTCCTGTGGATGCTAAGAACAAGCTCTATCCCATGAATTTGAAACCTAAGTTTCTATGACAATAATCAGAGGCCAAAAACTGCCTTTGGAGATCAGAATCAAGGCCCACTGTAATCCCATATTTTTTCAGAAAAGGCTTTAATACCAAGAGATAGCATTCATGCAATCTGCCCCTTTTGTCTCTTATTTCTTCTTTTTATGGGGAAATTTATTTATATGAGAAAATAAAGGACTGAATATCTAAGTTCCTGGCCTAATCAATTGTCCATGCTGATGGTTTTACTCCCTAAATTTTTGTAATGTGAAAAATATTAGTTTCTTAATTACAAAGTTTTCCAACTTCTAACTGTATGGAAAGTGTCCTCTTTATGTTGTGGTACAGGAAAATCCAAGTTCTCAGGAATCCCTCTTTCTTTGATTTCTTTACTAGTTTATAAATTGGTTTTCACACATCTGTCTTTATTTGTCTTCTCCTTTCCATAGTAAAAAAGCCTACACTCCAAGTCTCTTTTTAGGAAGAATTTTCCATAACCATAGTTATTTTCCTCATCTGTCTTTGTATCTGTGTTAGTCTGAATTGAGGGTAAGAGGCATTGCTCACATCCATAAGTGCATTGTTATATTCCCATAATATGCTTCATTACTCTTTTGTCTTACAATTCAGAAGAATCTTAACTACCATTCAGTGATGCATCAGTGTCTTTACTAAGTCTCAATAGGATTTACTTTCCTGTATTAACTGTATTAATTATTATTTTACTCAGCTACATATTACTGTGTATTTATCAATTCTAAATTTCACCCACTGAATGCTGAAATTTCTCTTGTGCCCTCAGAGACTGGAGGGCAAAGGAAGGTATTTGTCCCATCTGCTTAAGGCTAATTCAGATGCGTAAAGGACAGTTCAGATGGTCAGAGTTTAATATTCATGTGTCTTACATGCAGATAAGAAAGAAAAAGAAATTCCCACCTAGTGGCTATTAAGGGCAGACCAATAAAATGTCTTAAGCATAATTATTTCCTGTCCTAAATAACTTTATCAGATGTATACTGCGCTATGCGATTCACTTCCTCCAGATTAACAGATGCTTTAAGTATAGAAATGAATATAGAATTATTTCTATCTCTCAGGGCTTTTTTTAACCCTAAATTTTGTTTTATTTTTCTGTTGCCAGTGGTTGATTTCCTGTTATAACTTCATTTCAAAGAACCGAGTGCTGGATTCCATAGACAAAGTATTGAGTTCTTTTCCCTTCTTTTAAAGGGAAGACAGATACATCCAAAGACTCTCTAAAATTTTGAAAGTTTAGCCATGACTTAAGAACACATTAGAGGAACTGGTCAATTAGATTTGGAGAGTGACACACTGATGCTTTTAGATAAAAATGGTTGTTCAGTATTTTGGGAAAGACTTTTGGCTTTTACCTAAATTCTAATTCAGTCAAGCAGAACAAACAACAATATTTTCAATGACCAGTCCCATGATTTGTGCTATTCAGTGTGCATAGAATTTGAGGGGAAGGGAGGAGAGCACAAGCTTCAGAAGGGAAAGTTCTAGAAGGATATTGATTGAATCACTCTGTGTGTGCTCAGGTAGCATGCTGTGCTGTGCTGCATCAGATCTGCAATTCAGTTATTTCAACAGATAGTCCATGTCATGAGTATGAGCCAGCAAGGGCGCTATTTAACTATTACACAATAGGTGGAATATAGTTTGAAAGCAGTTGGGAACTTCAGAGGAGTTAATGGGAACAGCATAGAAGTCTCTTTGTGGAAGACTCAAGGACAGTTTTAAAAAAAAGTGAGGCGGGTCAGAATTTTCTCTTCCTTACTGTTTTAATAGAATAGATTATTCTGTTATCTCCACTATAACTCTATATTGCTAGTCAGGAAACCTGCAAATCTCTTAGCATTTTGTGACTATCAATGGTAGGTATAACTTCATGACTAGAATACAGGTTTTGTTGGTTTGTAATTATTAGCTTTCACTTTTCTTCAGAGTTTGCAAGGGTATAACATTATATGATATATAAAGAAAGGGGTTTTTTCTCATCACAGCCCCAAACACTGCATTTATGTAACAGGAAGCCCAAGACTCAGAGCACATCCACATTCAAAGCCTTCAGTCCTACTCTGAGACTAGCTAGGAATCGAAGCTTTTGTGCACCTGATGCATTCAATGGGCATAAGCCCAAGGAATGAAACTCTTGTGTGAAATTTTTGGCGGGCCTTCTTTCAGAGAAGGAAGGATGACTATTACTTTCAAATTATTATGAGTTATTTCTGGTAGTAATTCCAGTACATTAAATGATATGAAACATAAACCAGTCCCATTATACTTCAGGAGCAGACAATTAATACAACATCTGGGAAGGAGGTCAAAGCCATTTTTTTATCTGACCAGTTGAATCACAGGATATGCAAATCATATGGTGGCTGCTGACACAGCACTATGTATCAAACAGCAGTCTAAGAATAGAAAAAAAATGCTACAATGAACATATTTTGGGAATGGCTGTGCTCATATCACAATACAAGCATGTTTGCTCACTGTAGACTGAATGAGTTTAAAGGTCAACAGAGAAGCACTTCAATGGCAATTTTGTACTGAGTACCAATGCAGCCTGGGTACCTAGACAGTCTGAGGGTGAAACTGGTGATGCTTCCACACTCGCTGCTCTGGAGTACCATATGTCTAAGGCTGCAGATTTGTCAGCGCTCTCCAGTGTCACAGAAGAGGGAGCTATGAAAATTGCGTATTTCTGCTTCTTGATTTGGAGTGCTCACAATGGATGTTTTGGGTACTTGTTTATGTTCTTCATATTTCAAAAGTTAGTCCACCATATAAAACTTCTAATTCTCTCAGGAGCTTTGTTCAAAATTACAAGGAGACTATAAAGAAAAATTCAAGCTAAAGAAGCTACAATTTCCTTTCTTTTAGTGTAGTTGTAGTTATTAATAAAACATGTAACATTTGGAGAGCTCAGTAATATGCTTTCCTTATGTGTAGTCCCTTTTCTTTCAGTGGGAGTGTCTGCAAAGGAGGGAGATCCTCGAACAGCATAAGTGAAATAGAATTATTCCCAAATTTCCTAAACTGTCAACACCTAATTACTTCCCATTACAGCTTTGAAAGACAGGTGGATAAAGACTATTATCTTCATTGCCTGGGTACAAAGGTAAACTGGGGCTTTATTACATTTCCCTTGAGTCATAGCAGGAAACAGAGAGAGATGCCCAGGCATTCTTGTCTTGTAGCTCTGTACTGCCTTGTGAGTCCATGCTTAGCATGAAATAAGAAAGCAAAAGGCACTGCAATTAAATTTGCTTGACTTGGCAAGCTCTTAAATAGCAAACTCTTGGGGAAGCAGGGAAAAAGCAGGTAAAGAACCTTTGCCTTCTCTGCTGCAGAGACAAAAGAATTACTTTCGTTAACAGTTACACCTACAATGTTTCAAAAATAATTACTATGTAAAATGAATTTGTGGTAGAAGCAATTATTTAATAATCCTGAAACAAATCTTGCTAACTTAATTGGGAGCTTTGCCAGACAGAAAAATAAGCAAATATTTCAGCAGTGTGCCCCTGTACATTTATTCCTTCCACTTAAATGTTTCCCAACCTTCTCTTAAATTCAATAGGATTATAAGCTAATTTAACACCTACTCCTCAAGTTCATAGCTGGTCATAAAATGCTAACATTCAAATCCAGCACAAACCTTTTGTATTGCACCCACCTCCATTTCTGCTACTCCCTTACCTAGTTTGTTTAATTGGGCTGTTGATGTTGATCCCACTGTGCTGGCAATACCAGGACACCCACTACTCCCCAGCTACAGTGGTTTCTTTTCCAGTGAAAGCTGTCTTTCTTCAACAATCAGGCTTCCTACTTGATGGAAATGGGATCAGGGCAACATGTTCAGACTCCCTTCTAGAAGCCTTTTGCCACCCTGTGTTACTGCTGTTGCAGTGAGTCAATCCAGTGGAAGGTCCTGTTGTGTCTTTCCTCATTCATTCACCCAGTTATGTCAAAAATCCCTTTGTAAAATCCTGTGTTTGTAAGAGAGCAGGTTCGGCCATAAGCCAGTTTCCCCATGCTTCCTTGGCTTTAGCCTTGCGCTAAGTTCTGCTCTTCCTCCATGTTGACACCACAATCCTATGCCCATACTCTTTGGCATAACAGTCTTTCTTTGGTCCTCTTCTGCTTGCGAATGTTCACCTTCAGCTTCATATTTCTTCAAAGACAATAAACTATGTATTCTGACATCCAAAAATCCTCTTGTCTTATCCTTACCTGAAGATAAAAACTCCAATAGACAAAAAATATGAACAGATTAATATGAGTTCATATTTTCCTTCCCTCTTTGGTGCCATAGGCCTGACTTTCCCATGTGAACTTAAGAAAGGAAGAAAGGCTATTCTGGGAGATCATAAGATATTTGACAACTGATGTAGTTCAGAATTCATAGCATAGACACAATGGGCATCAGAGCCTAGCAAAGGCACCAGGGGGGTTGGAAGACTGTGGCGAAGAGACCACGCAGGGGAAAAAAAGCTGAGCAGAGACACCATCCATACAAAAATGCTTAAAAATTTTAGAAGGTGCTTGGCTGCAGTATTTGAGCAATTTAATTGAAATATTGTTTTATATTAAAAGCATATTTCATCCTTTCTTTGGAATCATGGACTTCGAAATGAATGAGTTCTTTTATTATGAAGTTGGCTTCATGTTATACCAAATTAACTTTCATTAGTTTAATTACCCATAATACATTCAATTTAAAAGAAAATAGCATCCATTTTGCCTAGCACAGCACATCAAAAGTTCTCATAGAAATTAACTGCTTAATACAGAGAGAGTTCATAATTTTCTAGCAGTGAAACTAGTTATCCCCAGTAATAATACCAATAATAATTCTGGCAGTATTCAACTAGATAAAATGCACCTGATTCTAGCAATTTATGAGAAGCACTGAAGATAGAAGACTAACTCCATTTCTAATCCTTCCACCACAGGGGAGAATCATGCTTATCTATTTGCCCTCTTACTGTCCACTGAATATTTAGGGTCCCTACAGTGATTTCATTTCATTATTGACTTCAGTTAATTATAAGTCTCTAGCCATCAAATCTTACTATGCTAAATAAAAATTAAACTATGGATGATGTCACCACAGGATGCTATTTCTGCCAGTTTTCTTTAGGAGAAAAAAGGATGTAAACTCTAACATTTAAAGCCCATCTCAACTTGTGAAGAAGGCAAAAAAGGCATCATACATCAACACAATGCACACATGCACACACCCCACACACCCCCCAAGACTGAAATAGAAATGATTCTGAGTACACTTAGTTTAAAGAAAGGATCAAGTAGGGCACCATGCATCTTTGGGAGCATTTTGTGTAAAGAATTGAATGTATTGAGTAGTGAAAGCAGACATCAGAGAAACCTTGACCTGACAAGCTTCTTCCTGTGAATAAGGTGAAGAGGACACTTGTAGCTCCAGAGTGGGAATGGAGGCGGATGTTGGGAAGTGTTAAGTTCACTGCTGTAAAGAAAAGTTCTGCTGAGCACACATCTGACCTCGTGTTTACACACAAGTGTTTGAACAGAACAGAACAGAACAGAATGGCCTAGGTTGGAAGGGACCTTAGAGATCATCTAATCCAACCTCCCAGTCATGGGCAGGGACGCCTCTCAACTAGATCAGGGTACACAAGGCT
>JANIJG010004275.1:0-82694 GCA_024611175.1 Megaceryle torquata | reverse complement strand
CCCTTCCTTCCTTCCTTCCTTCCTTCCTTCCTTCCTTCCTTCCTTCCTTCCTTCCTTCCTTCCTTCCTTCCTCTTGTAAAAAGACTTGGAAGTGCTTGAATCAGAAAGTGCTGGTGTCTTGGGAGGTGTGCACTGTTTATCCCAATTGATAAAAAGCACCCAATTTGTCACACCCCATGTAAAAATAAATCTGGGGTAAAAAAACCCTGTGCTGTATGCATCCACAAGTCCTTACAAATGAGAATACATCCCTGGGTAACAAAACCAGGACTCCCAAGGACTTCATGACAGCTGTGAAGGACTCCAGACTCTGACATATGATCAAGTGAGAGCAGCTTAACAAGTTACCAAACATCAGAAGAGCTGAGGTAGCAGTCTGGGCACACGTTCGTGGCTTGTGACAAAGATATAATAATGCAATTTAACTTAGCTGACAGTGAAACAAAGTGAAGCTACATCATATTATTTTGCATTAGCTCCAGGCAAAGAGCATACGTATGGACAGGTACATTTGCTCTGCTGATGTGCAATAACGTATTCAGCCTCTGTGACCCAACGTTTTATCCAAACCCTCAGATCTTTTTGCTTCAAATATCTCAAACTTTTACCACTTCAGCCAAAGGGGATTCTTTAGCCAAGGTTCATCAGGGAAAGGCAGCAGTGTCACACCACCCCCTGTGCAGATTAATGCAATGTAAACAAATTGCACTGAGCTAATAGGAGATCATAGAATCATAGAATGTTTTGGGCCAGAAGGGACTTCTAAAGGTCATCTAGTCCAACCCCCCTGCAGTGAGCAGGGACATCCTCAACTAGTTCAGGTTACTCAGAACCTTGTCAAGCCTCACATTGAATATCTCCAGGGATGGGGCCTCAACTGCCTCTCTGAGCAACCTGTTCCAGTGTTGCACCACCCTCATGGTAAAGAACTTGTTTCTAACATCCAATCTAAAGGTACTCTTCTCTAGTTTAAAACCATTGCCCCTCGTCCTGTCACTACAGGCCTTTGTAAACAGTGCCTTTCCCATCTGCAGTCTCGATACCACCAATGTAAGGAGACAATGTGCCACAGCACAGACTCAAATCTTCAAGCTAAGGTCAAACGTCTGAACCTTAATTCAAACTCGGGTCAATAAAAACAGGGCCCATTACAGCAAGAGGCATCAGTTGCAAAATTGAAATGCCTGGATTTCAGCATCCTCACAAACATTAAAGGAGTTTTACAGACTTAAATGGCCTTTGCCCTGTAATTGTTTGGGGTGCCCTCGCCAGCAAATGGCACTCCAGAGGTTTTCAAAGAACAGCTAGGAAAACATAGGGAACTTACTTTGAAACAGGAGTATTTGGTTTGGTAATTAAAAAGGAAAAGAGAGAAAATGAGAGCTTGAAAATGGAAAAATCAATCATGAATGAGTTCATTAGGGCAGCAACAGCCTCAGCTGAGAGGACTGAGCCCCTCTCAGCTCCATTTGTACATTGCTATAGATTGCTCTGTTGTGGTTCTTGTTGCCCTAATTTTTTGGATCTCAGAGGCTGAAGTTTTCCTGTACATAGGGCAGGATTGAGGGATTAGTGTTTACCTTGAAGGGCTATGTTATGCAGAAAGAGAACATGAGAATTGACTGAATAAAGAGAAGGGACGAGGAAGGCTTTAAATATTGTATATCCAGAAAGCCACCTATCTCTCCACCTCCTTTGTGGGTTAACTTCTGCTACATTGCCAGCAGTACCCAGCTGTTCAGCAACAGCTGTGGAGGACAGTTGTGCTTCTAGGATGCAGTGCTCCTTCCTCCCAAGACAGCTTGCATGCTGGAGTAGGCTGGAGAAGAGGTTTCTCTAAGCATCTGTCCCTTTTGCTACCTTTCCTGTCACAGTTTCCTGCTTGGGTCATGGGTTTCAAATCATCAGTCTACCCTTGCTTTTTTATAGCAACTGATCTGGCAAGATTTGAACCACTAACAATCATCCCCCTGACTGAAAGTCCAGCTACAACTCACTGTCATTCCTGCTATGGAACTGAAGTAGATATGTATGTATGTAGGCCCACCAAAAGAATCTATTCCCCTAGTTCATGCAGTATTTTCTGTTCTTGACACAGGGTTATATCTGTGCACAGAAAGAAGAACAGGAAAGAAGGGGGGAGCAGGAGATAGAGAGAAAAAATTAGGACACTGGAACCTAAACTCAGTACAGATATAAATATTAATTCAGTTATTCTTCTAAGAGTAGAAGAGATAGGCAGGATCTAGGGAAGTATGACAGTGGAGGGCTGCTGAGCTTCCTCTGATTATACACACTGAGGTGAAAAAAAAATCATAAAAAAGCCTATGTGGAAAGCTCTGACCATTCTGGCATATCTCTGCTACTCACAGTGCAAAGCTCTTTCCTGGTGCACTTGTGTTTGGATATGCCCACATACTCTCCAGATTAGATTTATCTTAAAATAAATCCCCTGGTGACTCCTGCAGCAGGATCTCAGCTGGCAGCCGTTGCTCTCGGCTGGCCGTGGCTGAACACCATGTGGGTTCCGCTGTCTCGTTCCCAGCACAGGGCAGATCCAGCAGGGACGAGACACAAACTCTGTTTTGTATCAGGGCCAGGAAAAAAAATCTTCATGCGTAGAGCTCATAGGCAAACCACTCAAATAGCTGGCACAGAACTAAACTCTGGAGTCCTCATAATACCTGGAGGATTGGTCTTCTTAACCTACTTGCATTTTATTTTACCCATCTCTTATTTCCACCTCTGCCACTCGAACTGCTAAGTTACAAATCTGTCTAGTAGAGGAATCTCTGCTCTGTCAAATGGCCTCCCTGGGCTTTAGAACTCCATTAATTAGCATCTTTTAAATGGTTGGGTAATATTCGTTTCTCCTTTTCGAAACCATTTCCCCAAGCCCTAATTTTAATAAAGCTGGTGCTCATGAACATTTAAATATTAAAGCCCTTGGTTACAGAGAAATGAATGAGGCATTTGAAAAGACAGTGGAGCAAAGATTGCTTAAATGGCTGACATAATTTTTTGTGTATGTGTGCATGAGTGTGTGTGTGTGTGTGATGTGCACCACCTCCGAGATAAAACGTTGTGTTAGAGGCTTTTCTGTGTCAGCATGTGTAAGGTCAGAATAAGTGTAATTTGGGAGGTGGCTGTGTCTGTCAGGATAGTAACAACTTCCGGAGCCCTGGGGAAATGTAGTTTGGTGCAGTATGTTTAAGTGTGGATGACAATTTCTTTCAGAACACACCAGAAAGGGCCGTGTTTGCTTTGCAGAACTGCATGCACTCTCTCAGGTTTCACACACAGGTGAACTGAAAGTTACCATATACTTAAAGATCTTGTCCTGGGAAGGTTGCTCTGTATTTGTTATTAAAAGAATAAAATAGGGGTTTCTTCACTCAAACTTTACAACCCCATTAGCTGGGGCTGATGATTTCAAAGGCTTCCAGAAGCACTGTTCTTGATTTTGTGCAAAGTACTTAACTGATAGGGATGATGCTACTAAAATTGGGTAGGTATATAATGTTAGGGTGGTTTTTATTGTCATTAAAGACTTCCAGTTCAGCAAGATATCACTAGCAGGGCTTTCCTCACCTTACCAGCAAGGTCCAGCTTTGTCCTGGAGGAATCAGAGGGCAGCCTTGACTGCATCATCCTTTTTTTTTTTTTCTCCTGAGGCTGCCAAAAGAGGTGTCAGACTGGTGATGTTTTTTTGTTACATTGATACATCTTGTCAACTCTGGACAGGGCACAGATTCTCTGATTCATATCTCACAGGCTAGTGGATCAGATGGCAATGATTTCTGTCTTATCACAAATCTAAGGCTCGGTGATCAGTAAGGTGTAAGTATTTCTTCAGATACTTCAGCCTGCCTGGGCAAGATTTACAGATGTTTCCTTGCTGAATGGCTTTATACACTGTCAGACCTCTTGTAAGCTGAAGAGCTGCCTATCAATGGACTGCTATTTGCTCAGAAAGCAGATGTGTTTTCCCACTAGATGCAATGGCAGAGCCATGATTTGTAGCTGTTGTAAAATGATGATAATCTGTTATTCACAGCCCACCAAAGGTGTGGTCACGGGGTTTTTCTGAGCTGTACCTACTACTCAAGCTTAAAAATAGATTGGAGAATTGATTCTTCTTTTAATTCACCTGCTATGCCTCAGTCTTGCTGTCCTCTCTGCTGTGGCCATCATTGACCCTGAAAGCATCTTGAGGAAACCTTGGGGAGCCAATCCCAGCTGCCACCCAATTCACATACTGGTGATGCTCCTCACCTCTGGTGGAGCTCATCCTCATGCTGAAATACTCAGGTGAAAGAAAGAACCTATTTTTCAATAGTTTCATTCTCTGTATTTGAGTCAGTGACAGACATGGGCAACAGTTTCAGTTCTTAAGCCATTTTCTTCTTAATGAAAAGGCTTTTCAGGAATGCTGAAGCACTCTCTGTCTCTCTTGTGAAGGACAATGCTCTGTCTGACAAGAACGTGTGTGCTGCACTGAGTCCTCGTCCCTTCTACCAAACCATGGGCCTGTATCCTCTTAACCTTAAGGAGGTGTTCCTTAGTTGACCCCACTCAGAGAACAGTCATGGGAGATCAACATGTACGCTGACTTGCAGACAGAAGGCCAGCACACTGTGCAATTTCCCCCTAAGCCATTGAAAACTTGTATTGTGCAGAGAATCTATCTACAGAGGTCTAACTGCTAAACTTTAGAATGTATATTCATGCTTTGCATAGTCACAAACCCCAAATTAGTAAATAATCCTGAAATTTTACTCTTCTTCCCCCTGCTTCTTTGAATCATCTCTGTTGTTGGGCTTGTTTCTGAAGGATGTCTTTGCAATTCCAAACACTGGGTGCAAATGGAGGCTGGGTGAAACAGAGGGTAATTCAGATTTGCTGCAAATGAACCTAAATGAATTCTGTGGGTTTGGAGCTACTAGTGAAAGGCCGAAGCCAAATGGATAATACACAGGAGTAAAAGTCCAGCTAATGTGGCAATGAGCTGTGGCTCTTCAGCAACATGTGGTTCATGAGTAGATCTATGTTTCATGGCTGCTTTTTGATGAGGCAGCCACTCATCCTGCAGCAGGGGAACCTGCAGTAACCATTGCACATCTCTCTTGAAGCTTCCCTGAAACCAGCTTACCCCAGGTGCGTGGGATCCACATGTGAGTATTTTGGTCTCTGGCTGGGAAAATCAGAACATTTCCCCTTCTAGAGGAGGCTGAACTACTCTACTAAGAGCTCTTCTAAGATCAATCAGCTGCCATGTCAAGGGATGCAACAACAAACACAGTGTGACAGAAGGCATTTTGCTAAGGTTTATGTAGGGTTTTACCAGGTCCAACCATCCCACAATGTGCAGTATGTGCGTGCCTTTTTTGTTTTCTGTGCTAGGTGGTCTTGTACTTCTCTTAAATTTTGCATGTGGTTAAAATGTAGGGTGGTTTGTTGGAAAACTTGGGAAAATCTGTCTTGTCCACACTCATTTTGCAATAGAAATCTGACCTTGAAAGACAGGCAGAAAAGAAGAGAGAACAGGAGCTTTAAATGCTCAAAGTCAAATATTTACCTTCTCTGTATTACTCCTCTGCATCTGATAAAATAATTGCCTAGAAGTGAAGACCCTTTTAGGTGAAATGGAGAAGAATACATTTTTGGGGGAAGATGCATAATAGGGGAAAGAGATTATTACCGGTTCTAAGTGCAGAATAAACCCCAGCTTCAGGCCTTCTTGAATTAGGATGAAAACAACTTTTCATGATTTCTATCCACATGGAGGAAAGTGAATCTTTTTCTCTTGTAGTAATTGCATTTTTAGTCACAATTGCCTGTTATCTTTGCATTTCCCACAGGTGGAGATATTGGTTTCTACAGAGGGTTTGCTGTAGCTGTTCATCTCTCAAAATCCTTTGTGATATTATGAAATATCAGCCTGCTAAGTAATCAACATGTTGTTTTTTTCTAATGAACACACATGCACAGGCAGTAATTTGTTTATTCAACTCCTTGTGCAGGTTTGCAATTTACTCCAAAAGCAAGCAACAGCATAACAGAGAGACCAGATTATGGTTCAGGGGAGAGACGGAGTGCCTTTGCAGGGACTGCCCTGGGAGCAGATCCAAAGACCATTCGTTCACTGGCAGTCCGTGACACCACCCGTGGGAATCTTTAACTCTCCCCCATTCAAAGAATTTGAATTTGCATTTTTAATTTCTTTATCAGGGAGCTTTTCCTGTATTATTCAGGATGACTCTTTGTCAGCACGGAAATAATTCTAATCACCTAAGTTTATTTTTCCCTTGTTCTCTAATTTTACTGCAGGCTGATGAAACTGGTTTGGTCAGCTTCCCATTTGTTAATAGGTGGATTCACTTTCTGACTTTCAGTCACGCACAACACAGCAAGAAAACAGCTCACGGGAGTGATTGAAACACCTCACTGAAACAATTTCTGCTTATTTTGTGTTTTGCAATTATTCTTTTTCTCTTTTTGCTTCAGCATCATGGAACTATCGAGTCAAAATTAGGTTGCCAACATCACTTAAAAATAGATGAACTATTTTAAATCCCTAGTCAGTATTAGAATCCATAGGCGCTCTTAAAAAAAAAATAAAATAAAAAAGAGCCAAACATTTATCCTGAGAATCAGCATAATTGCCATAGTTATTCTTTGCTTTTCCTAATAATCCCTGAATTTCAGATTGCTTGATTTTTTTTCCACAAATGCTGGTAAGTATCAGAAGTGTGGAAGCAAAGACAGAATGCCAGATTGTTGAAGAAAAAAAATTATTAATCCACTTTTCTCTTCTGCTCTGGCCTCAGTCTGTTGGGAGGAGAGAAGTGTGAAGGTGAAAAGGGCAGGGAAACAATTTCTGAAAATCTGTGCATTGGCTACAGGAGAACAGCATGAAAACAGCTCTGGATCTCCTTGAAGTCTTGTTTTATCCCTGTGATAACCTCACTCAAACCATCTTTCATGTCCTTTTTAGACTCTGCTACAAAAGAAAGGGGGGAAACAGTCCAATGAGGATGGGTAGGAGAGATTTTTCTATTTCACAGTCTTCCCCAGCAACTTGATGGTAACAAGAAAGAATGGACCTATGGAGTCATGCCCAGGCTGAACTTGGTGCTTGTATGCTTCTTGAAGGCCTGATTTTACAGCAGATTTCAGTTCTGCAAAGCCAGAACGATGCTTTGTCAAGGAGATCCTATCCTAGACGATTAAAGAAAATTGATAGCAACATGAAGCCAATGGTCTTGCTACTGGGTGTTGCTTCCATGTGGGGCAGTGGACACTGAGAAGCCAGCAACTGGTGGTCCCCGGGGGTGAGTGGAGTGAGGCTCTCGGCTTAAACATTGTGTCTTCCTGCGGGGAGAAGAGAGCTGGGACATCAAAACCTTCATTCTCTCAGAGCAGAGACCTATCTACCTGCCATGATGCCTAACTTGATGTGTTTTCAATGCAGTTTTACATGATGGATGGTTTGGGCCCCCTACCATTTACCTGCCAAAAAATAATGTAAATGCTCCAGAAGTTTGCAGAGGAAATGAAAGCCCAGGATGTTTCTGAAATCTGGGAGACAATTAGTGTGATTTACATCCTTGGCATTACAAGGAGCTTAAAATTTCTTGTTTTCCCATGAAACCTGGTTGGAGAGGTGGGTGTTTGGGAAAATTATATTGGCTGAAATACATCGATCAGGATGCTTGTGAATAGTGTAGCTGCTAAGGCAGATGGAAAGCTGATAACAGGCTAAGGGGGTTTCAGATCACACTGCAGCACAAGGACGCACTTTTACAGATGCTGGAACTGCTGAGCTAACTGCTTTTCATTTGAAAACTACAGCTTTGAATGGGCAAGAAATGTCTTTGCTATACTTAGAAGGGGATTATACGATGGGAAAAAGTTGAAGGGCTACTTTGTGTGCCAGCACATGAAACTGCCTCTGAGTATTGCCAGAAAAGGAGAAAAGCACAGCAAAAGTCTTTCAAAACCTGTCTCTAATGAAGAGCAGGTGTGAATTTTGTGCAAATTTAGGTTGCAGGGCAACTTCAGGGGAAAGGTGACATATTATTGTTGTAGGGAATGAGAATATAGAGGAGAAGAGAAGCAGGAACCTCTGGACTCCAGGCCTTAAGATTCAATTTGGTGACACATGACAAACTATTCAATACTTGATGTTCTTGGAGATCAGTCACTCTCATTATCGAGACTGAGGCTGAGAAGTTCAGTGGCAGGATTGCTGCAGTTCAGGAAGATCAGAGAGGCACTGGGTACCGGGAAAATGCTGCTTGGCAGAGAGGAGTATCTACAGGGTGGAAAAGCTTCAATGCTGGAGGCTCTGGACCACAACAAAACCATGGGGCAGTGGCAGACAGAAGTGAGGGATGTTGGTGGAACAGGGCTAATAGAAGTTTCCCACCTTTCCAGGTTATTTAGGGAACTAGCCAGTGTAACGGTGCCTTTAATTTGTTAAAATATAATTTAACTTCACACATTTTTGCCCTGTTTAACCTCCTCTCGCCTCCTCCCAAGGAGATCATTTCAGTCCGCACCAGTGAGTCACCATGGAGACTACAGCCATGTGATGGCAAGATGTGACTCCACACTGCCAGAGTCTCACCACTTAATTATTTATTAATAGGCTTTTACCCTTGTAGCCTCAAGAGATGCAACATCTTGTTACCAAGGCTGGGAGAGAAACAAGAAACAAAGGCACAAAAAAGAGGAGAAAAACACAGGCAATTACAAATAATTAATTAGAAGCACTATAAACATGCCAGGAAACATGTAATAGGAGTGGGAATTGAACTCAAAAACCTATAGTTCAATATTGTTTAGCTGGGGAAGTAGCTGGCTAGGTAGAGGAAAGACACTCGATATATGGGAAGGTAAATTTTGTGGCCTCGGTGTCTACAGCATCAGTTTGCGGGTGCTCATGGCAATCTGCTGAGGGCTTTTGTGGAAACACACTGTGCATGTTCTCAGCTGGAAACAAACCCTAAAAACTCAATCATTTTGCCCTGCCTTTAAAATCTTGCCATAAAAATTTCAATCATCCACATCAGAAATAAGGACCTTGGGGACAACAGGCCCATGTGATTTCAATGACTGGTCATAATTTCTGAATTGCAGAGGTCTCTGGAAAACATTTGTGAAAACCTCTCACTGCCTGAATTTTTGGTTAAAACAGGCCTGGCAAATAAGGGGTCAATTCACAGGAATGAGACCCAGCTTATAAAGAAGGTCAAAACGTACAGCAAGATTTCCTTGCCTTGCATTTGTTTTAATTGAACAGCTAATCCAGCCTATTATAATGGAAAATAAGTAGAGGCAAAACATTTATTTGAGTCATCTTCTTCATATCTCTTTGCTCTGTTTTTCCCCTAGACTTCTATAAGAGCTACACCACTGTCAGACCAGGTACCATTTTTTTCTGTAGTCTTCTGCCCAATCTAATTAACCCAACCACTTTCTTATGGATCCTTGTGACTAGTACAATTGGTGACTTTACACTAGGAGGAGACTGAGAACAAGTTGGCACTTTTAGAGGGCTTGTAAGGAGACATCTGTGCCCTCTAGATAAATATCAGACATGACAAGACAATGCACTGGGCAAGAAAAATGAAAATCCTTTCATAATATGTCTTCAAAGGGGAAAAAAAAAAATTTCCTTCAACCCCTAGCACAATAGAAAGCAAAACTAAAGGAAGTGCATGGCACAGAGCCAAGCAAATTTAAGGAACAAATCTAGCAAACAATGAAAAGTAACAGCTCTGACCAAAAACAACCATTAAATGTTAAATGCTGCTCTTGTAACTGACAACACCAACAACTTTAAAGAGCTGTTTTACTAGCATGTGTATGTGTGTGTGGGGAATAGTTAGTCTCGCAAAGGGCTGACTGTAAATTTGTATTTCTTGTGGTTTGGGGCTTTTTTGCAGGATTTGTTTTGTTGATTTTTTTTTTTTCTTTACAAATTTGTGGTAATCTATGGTAAAATCTGAAGCCCAGCTAATTACAGTCAATGATATTGGAGCAATTTGCATCTTTTCTTCATGAGTGTGAAGGACTGTAGGCCTTAGCTGAGGTCTCCTTGTTTATCTCAAGCATTATCTAGTGTCCAGGCTCCTGATGTTTAAGCATCCAAGAGCCTTTATTGAATTTTTCCTCACTATTTCTTCCCCCTTTAAAGAAGGACAGTGTTTGGGTCTGCCTCTTCTGCACAAAGGAGCCTAGGGGAAGGACTTGAGGTACAGAGGAACCTGAGGCAACACCTCAGAATTGATGTTCTGGTCTTCCCCTGCCTGGCAGAGGTCAGCAGGGTACATCAAACTCATCCCCAACCAACTTCCCTTTCTAGTGCTAAATGAGAACAGCCTTGAGTGATTTTATTCATGTGAGCAAACCACACACCCAAAAGACTTGTTCGTGGTGTGGGGAACAAGGACTCAGGCTACAACTTTACTTTGCTGATCCACTCCCCTTATCCTCTTGTTGACCCAGTGGTGCATTTGTAAGGATTCATCCTCACCCCTTCCCCTGGAGTTTTTTGGAAACAACTCCTAACAGCTCATGTATTCTCCGACACTAGCCAGGCGATTCTCTAATCATATTTAGTACAGCAAGATTAACCTGTCATTAAAAATATAAATGTTCTTCAATTTGCACTTCTGTTTTTAAATGAAGGCTAGGCATAGCTCCAAAGCCCTGACTGAAACTTTGCTGCAGAGCCTCTGGCAACAAAAAGCTTATTATTTGCAAAAGAGGGGATACTAATTGGAAAATATGATGGATAGAAAATAGTGAATCCCCAGTAATCTCCTTCCAAAACGGTAATGCATGTGGTATAATGAATATTAATGAATCATATTTATGAAATGGGGACACTGGAAAGTGCAAGATAAGTTTTCCTTCTCTATGCATTGTACTTGGCAATGTTCATGTTCACCCAGCAGTTGTCCTGCTCACCGCTGTCTCAGACACAGATGAACTGCTGCTAAACAAAAATGCACCCAAAACTTCTTTTATCTATGACCTGCAACAGCCACCATGCCATCTCTGTCATTCTCTACCCACTAGCCTCTTTTTGGTCATTGCTGATTTCAATCAAACATGCCACTCCTTATACAGCCTTGTCTATCCTTGTGAAGCCAGAAAGTCTCATGAACAGGGACCAACTCTCCTGAAAACATAGTGTTTTGCTCTTTTCCATTATTACTAAATTCTAGGTATCAACCTAAGTGATCTTGGAGAATGTGAGATGTTTTATCTCTGTTAACATTAAATTTCAACATGATTCAGCCAGATTTTAAAGTCATTTTTTTGCAGCCCTTCCTGGCCTCCTGAGAACGTGCTAAGCCAAAACAAGTCAAGAACTCATAATCTAGCCCTCACCATTTAGATATTAAATGCTAAGAACTACCGGAGTTTGTCCTGAAGTCCTTGGTAGAGATGCTGTTACCCAGACATCCTCCCATATGGGCTAAATTCTTGTTTCTGGCACTGCAACCATAGTATGTGAAGTTTTCTAGGACAATTGCCTGTCCCTTAAGTATAGTCATTACCTGTTCTGTCAGACTTCTTTGTAATTTAACATTGTAGACTTTAAAAATAATTCCCAGAGAATTGAGGTTTATTGGGGAGAAATATTCTTTTATTTACTTGCTCATTCCCACACTAATATCTTCCTGCTATCTGCTTCTTTTGGAATTAAGTGGTTAACATAGTTACTGTGTAGAAATGTAGATTTCCCCTGGCACTCCTTGGAGTGAAGAAAGGGTAATTTCAGACATTTTCCTCTTTAGGTAATGCATCTGCCAGAGCTATCTCAATATTTCTATAGGACAAATGAGACTGACAGCCTGGGAGAGTGGGAAAGGAAGAGCCATCATGCAGATAAAAGACCTGGGTGGGACTCCAGGGATCTGCACTCAGCTCTGGCCACAAACTCAGTGTGTGACCTTAAGAAAACCATTTAATCTCCCTATTCCTTAGTTCTTGTCAAGAATTATACTCTCTTCCAACTATTTTTATACCATGTTGCAAAAGTTACAAGCTCTTAGATACAGCCTCCGTCTCATGCTGTCACATTACTTAACAGAAGGGAACATGAATCTTTGCAGAGGTCTTTAGAAACTAGAGATAACAACGCTGACAATGGGAAATAACATCCCCAGGACTACAAATGTGATTCCCTGCCTTCTGAGTTCAGTTCACATAAACCCCACAGAGCATCAAAGTGTTGCAATCATCTTGTGGTCCCACTAGGATTAAGAAATGATTCACCTACAAAATACTTCATCAGTTAGTATTCCTAAAATGACGATTTGAATGGAAGGGTAGTGCTGGGGCTGTCACAGATCTTTACAGAGGTTGAACATGGAGTATGACAGCAAGTCATGTGTGCTTGCTTTAAACCTGGTGTCTGCTACTTCTGATAAAATAAGGTCTCAGCAGCCTGCAGTTTAGAGGCTGTGGCAAAAGCCAGACTAGTTTTGAATATAACCATGACAGGGTGCCATATACAGGCGTATGGCCTGTAGATACAATGGGACACTTCCCATGGCAATAGCTTTGTGATGTGCTTCCTTCACTTCACCTCCAGCAAATGCTAGGAGTTGCACCCACAAGTGCTATTTCAGAAAGCCTCCAGTGCTGCAAGAAAACGCCACCCCCAGGCTGTCCAAAACCTTCAGTCACTGTCATTCAGGACAATCCTCATATATAGAATAATTATTTTAATCAGGACATGTGTTAGAAATAGGGTATGTGCAGCTGCACTTCATGCAATGGCTGCCTGAAAAAGTGGATTAAAACTGTAGGTTGAAGGGTAGTTGCTATGGAAACTGCATCATTGGAAGCTTCATTTCAATCTTTTCTTCCTGCTGATAATTTTCTACCCATTTTACCACTCTGAACAGGTAAGATTCTTTCTTGGTTCTCCCTTGCCTTCATCAAACTATCTGTGATGCCACAAGCCAGGATCCAGGGTTTGGAAGTGACCCTAGTGGAATGAAATATGTGAAAACAGTGCTAGGGTTGCACTGGGAGGCAGTTTTGTGTGGGTCATGTGGGGAGCTGACTTCATTTTTGGCTCAGAGGCTAGGCAGAAGACCTCAAGGTGTGGGAAGTAGCAACTGGGGTAGTGTTGTCAAAAGACACCCTGGTCCTTGCCGGACTGTGCTGTGACTGCATTGCTCTGGTAGCACTGCATGCCATCTCAGTTGTGCTTGCCTGGGAGAACAGTGGCCTCTGACTGCCCAGGGATCACCTGCCACTTGAACAGTTCTCCATCAGCTTATGATGCTCCTGGAGTGGGAGAAGAAATGGGGTTTTCTATCAGCTAGGTGTCATTTTGAAGTAAGAGGAGCATATGAGAGAGGTCATCTTCTGGGCTGTAGCCTTGAGCACAGCAGGTGCCACGAGCCAACATTTTCTGTGATAACTTGTTTGTGCTAAGGATTAGGTGAGATGCCTTGATGTATCTCTGTGACAAAGAAATAAAACTCAAATTAGGTTAGTTTCTGAGATGAACCAGTGAAACTCAGTTCTAGGTCCCTGGTTCTGGAAATGGGATATGTGGCATGTTTTCTGTAGCCGAAAAGGGGTGTTGGATGAAGCGAATTCACCCGACATGCAAATTAAGAAAGATATAGAGGTTAGCTTGCCCTGCTTCTGGAGGAAGGTGCTATCTGGTCTCTGGCAACTGCAGGATACTATTTTGAAGTCTAGAAGGACAGAACTTTTAAATGCTTCTCTGAACCTTGCCAGGTTCACACACACAAATCCTGTTTCAGATGTGAAGAGCAGCATAACTGTGGCAGAGAAAACGCTCCAGAGAACCTCCAGTTTGCTTTGCAATGTCACAAGCCAAAGAAAGAATCTAAAATTCACTTGTTCACTTTTCTGCCTCCTTGTCAATTCTGTGGAGCTGATTCCTCCAGACACTCAAGGCTATACAAACTACTCTTATCAGATTTGTCTATCTGTTCTGGTTTTCACAGCTGCCACTACAGGGCTGTGTCACACCATTACATCAGGTAGTGAAGGTGGCTCTCTGGACTTCCTCTGCTTCATATCCAGGATGGAAACCTTAACACATGGTGATTAAGATGAAGAAATTAAAAGGTAGGAGTGAAATCCAGCTACTTTTGCAACAACTGTAATGCAATGGATCAGTTCCTCAATGCATATTTTTACAATGTTCCCTACCATTTGTGACAGATCCATTACTTCATTAATATCATGCATTTCATTATTATCTGCATTGTCTCTGACAGGTCAGCTGGCTTTTCTGGGATTATTTCATAGAGTGTTGGAAGCCTGAAGGTTCATTCTGGGTGTGCTGAAGCACAAGATTTGTAGCAACCCGTAAGCCTTACTATTCACCACTGAGATTTGGCTGATGAATTTGCTTGCTCAAGGGGGCAGATTCCAAATGCTACAAGATAAATCATAACATTAGCTAATTTTTTTATTCCCTTCCTCATTTCAGAAGGATTTGGGGTTGGGAGACGTTCAAGGTAGCCTAGCATTCCTGAAAATGGAGGTTCTCTTGCTATCTCAGCCATAATACAGTCCTTTGCAATGTAAGCTTTCAACAAAAACTATTGTAAGCTCTCTCCAAAACTATTGCCCACCCTAACATAATGTAAAAACTTGTGTTGATGTCTTAAAGGAAATATGTATGGTTTCACTGTGAGCCTTTTCCAAGCTCCAAACCCAGATTTAGTAGGTAGAAAAGCAACTTAAGAAAAAAACACCACAACCCAACTGTAAATAAGCAAGAGATCTGCAGTCAAAGCCATGAAACTTCACAGTCAACTCCATTAGCACTGAGGACAAAGGTACACCACTGCTTTGAGAGAACAGCCTGCTTGACTCACCTCCGTGGGACTCCATATGAACACTCAACCTCTGCCCAGATGAAACTCTTACAAGTTGCCACAGCAACCTCAATCACTGCTGCTCATGGTAGGGATAGTAGGGCTTCATCATTACTGGTGGACTTTCCCTGCCCTTACAAACCAGGCTCTGGCTTTTGAAACAGAAGGCCCTTAACTCTTTGTACCTTCACTGGCAGCTTACTTGGAGTCCCTCCTCTGCTTCCCCTACTCTGAACTATTTGCCTTCCTCAGAGATCTTCAGGTGTCTCCTGCTGCAGGGTGCAAAGAAGATGGGCTTTATACACATATGTCTGTGTAGTGTCTCTGGCCAGGATTATCACAGAATCACAGCATGCTAGGGATTGGAAGGGGGATCATCTAGTCCACCTCCCCTTCTAAAGCAGGGTTACCTAGAGCGGGTGGCACAGGAACGTGTTCAGGTAGGTTTTGAAAGTCTCCAGAGAAGGAGACTCCACAACCTCTCTGGGCAGCTTGTTTCAGGGCTCTGTCACCCTCACAGTAAAAAAGTTTTTCCTTATGTTTAGGTGGAACTTCCTGTGTTCCAGTTTGTGCCCATTGCCCCTTGTTCTGTCACTGGGCACCACTAAAAAGAGACTGGCGCCATCCTCTTGACATCAACCCTTTAGGTATTTATAAGCATTGATGAGATCCCTAATGGGATCTTGTTATACAGACAATCAGCTTTATAGTGCCTTTCAAGGCTTTAAGATTTCTGAGTTGCCAATGCTTACTCTGCAAAGCGAATAGTGCTGTTATTGGTACACTCATGATACTGTGTTATTGGCTCAATACATTATTTTAACCTGCAGTTTGTGCTGAGAACTATAACCCTTAACCACATGGTTGATTTTTATCTCCTCTGCATTGTACAGAAATACACAAGTGATTGAAACTATGCCCAACAAGTCTGGTGTGACATTCAGGAATATATTTTGAAAAGTTATCATCAGCATTTTCCTTGCATATTATTGTTCTGTAATTAAGCAATGCATGTAGCTTGAAAATCCTTAATAAATCTTAGCATGATTTATGGGGATCATTTGTTTCAACTTTTTGTTAAATGGCAGTAGATTTGGAGCTTTTATTACAAACTGTTTTCATTTAGACTTTAACCATCCTCTAGCCTCTGGATGAAGCACTTATTTGCTGCATGTCATTTTTTATCATTTAGGTGCTAGACCTGAAGCAAAAATAGAATGGAAGAATAGTCCCAGTGGAGAGAAGCAAAGGAGGGAGTCAAAGGAGTGAGGAGGAGAATGGATAGAGGGGTAAAGGAAGAAGTAGTTTGGATGACCGATCCTCTAAGGAGCTAGTTGGAGAAACTGGGGTTGAGAATGGAGGTTTTAATCTCATATTGTAAAATTGCAAGTCTTGTCATGGTTTTGTTCTTGTCTTTGAAGTGCAAGTTTGTGTAATAGAGAGATCAGCGACAGCTTCTGATGCCCAGGACACGTGGGCTCCGACTAACCCTGGACACTCTGTGCATGTAGCTGCAGCTAACCTGAAATCAGGCTATCCACAGAAGAGGACCACTAGCCTAGAGGACAAGAGCGCAGCCTCCGGAGTCATTTGCATCCACGTCTATCAAGTGCAGCCGTGAGTTCAAGACTACTAAATACAATCTGAGGTGGTCCTGAGAGAATTAATTGTCTTCAGTTTAACTCGGGATTTCAGTGTGGCTTTCCCCAAATACTCAGAGATCTCCAGTGCATCCAGGCAACGTTCCCAAACCCCTAGAGCTTAATGAGCTTTTGTTCAGGTCATTATTTGGTTAAAAAGGAATAAACAAGTCAACTTTCCAGAAGGTGAATTGTTTGTTATTAGCAGTTTTCTATCCATTACTCTTAGTTTTGGAGAAAAACCAAAACAACGTGGTTTGAGAAACTGATCGAACCACATAAAAAGTGAACAATTGAGACCAGCAAACCCGAAAATGATCAGTTCAAATTATTGCACAAATATAGCACTTAGGAGTAATGAAGCTACTTACACACCACTGGGACTGGTTTCAGAGCTATTTGCCAACCAGACAGCAGCCTAAATTTGCAGCAAATGCTGGGCCTGATTCATCGCTGTGTTTTCTATCCCCATGTGACTCCAATGCCTGTATTGCAGAGTAATGAATCGAGTTCACTACTCAAGATGCGCAGTCCCTCTGCTCACACCAGCCTGTCACTTCCCATTTGGAGAGGTCTGACAGAACTAAGTTGGATGTTACACAAAATTTAAATTTTAGTTAGTTTTCTGGGGGGGAAGAGGCGGTTGGTGGGACACAGGAAAAAATGCTGAGCCACCACCCAGAAGCAAACAGTGTTTTGCCCTGACTTATGAAAGTTTTCCTGTTGTTTCCTAGCCCTGCCTATACTTTTACTCCCAGTCCTGGTCTTATCTGAGAAGCAGAACCGCAGCCACAAAGATGGCCTGGCCTTGCAGGGCTGTCACTGCTTTGGGTCCTTAAGTGCTCCTCAGAGATGTCTGCAGAAGGACATCCTCAGTTGAGGGTCTTAGGTGTGTGTAGGAAGTAACTCCAGAGCCCAAGGCTGCTAGAAATCCCTGTCTCTCTATGTACCAACTTCAGATATTCATTGTGAAAATGAAAACAGAATCTAAAACTGAACTGGATGTTCCTATGCTGATTTAACATTGGAAACTTCAAATTCAGCATCAAGGTGATTATATTCTGTGCAGCCTGTTTAGCTGTTCTTTCTTAATAGTAACAACAGTAGGAGATAATGGCAATGCTGATTTGCCCATGTGTGTGGCAGTGCTAGCGGCAGGAGGAAAGCTCAATGGCAGAGATGAACAACCCTGACATCTGCAGGTTCATAGTTCATGTATGTGAAACACTGCAGCCAACAAGATGGACACTGCTTGGCTGAGAAGAGAGGAGGAGGAATGTGTAAGGGAGAGTTCAGCCACAAGGAGAGTTTATCCCCTAAAGTACTTTCTGTTCTCTGGATGGGGAATGGCTAGAGCCCTGCTTTTCATGAACCAGAAACCTCATTGCCAGCTACCTGCACACCACATCCAGAGCCCTGTGCTGGGATGTGGAAGGATTTATAAACACGAAGGCTGGACTTTTATTTCCTGATAATCTAGTTTAGTGTGACAAATAGCCCCATGAACAGGACACCCACTGTCTCTCACCATACACGTCACTTGGACAGCCTCCAGCTTTCCAGTGCCTGAGATGTTGGCTTCCTTCCCAGCACTTCCCTCTATCTGCAGCCCTCCAGCAAATTTTCATCACTTCAGCCTCTTCTGAGGCAGTGACCCTGATGTACTTGTCACATGGTGTTCTTGAGATAGCCATGACACTTAGAAATGCACCTGAGTGCCAAGCACAATTTAGGAAGTTAGATGGTACTTCACTTTCTTTACCATCCCTCTGTTCCTTCTCCCTGTTGCACTCTTCCTCCCTCTCTACTGTACCATCCAAAGAGGCCCTGGATGAGGTTGTAGGTTGCTCTCCACATGTTTCTCTAGCTCTACTGCTATCTTTCTGTCTAATAACCAGCAGCCCAGTCAGATCCTCCAAGAGTGGGTTTACCTTCCTGTGAAATGGGGATATCATTTGCTTATTTTGCTAGACAGCTCCAGGTTCAATGGCTCCAGTTATTAAATCATGTTTAAAACACCTCAGAGTGGACTTTCAACACCACTCGCACCAGATGCTTGCCTTTATTCACTTCTCCATTACCATTCAGCTGATTTCCCACCAGCTCAACCAGCTTCTTGTCCATTTTAAACTGTGAAGCAATAGAAGAGATCAATGTTATGTTTTGTAGAGCACCACGGTAGCTTGATTCAATATTAACAATCCTGGCACCCCAAAGTCCCAAACATTTCCAGTTGATGGAATCAGTGTTTGTGAGAATATCAAATATTGCTGCTGAGCTCTACATCAGTCAAATGAGGTGGTCTAAACAGATCTCATGATTTCAGGGGTATCTTCAAAGAGGCCTCAGACCATCTCAGAGTGCAAAATGTTATTACAGCAGGGTGGAACTTGCTGAACTCGTCTTTTTACAGGCAGCAGGATGTATTAAGGTAGGCAGATGGGTATATTTTCAAGGTGGAGAGTTTACCATTTTGCTTGGGTATTGTGGGCAAAGCCTGGTAGACATTTGCACCTGCAGGAAAGGTGCTCTCCATTAATGCATATGAGCACAGGTGGCACTGCTCCATATATGTGCTGATACAACTGACACACTCTCACATGCTGCATCCAAGAGCAGATGCTGCTGCTCATCTCGCGCTCACATATGAGGCAGACTTTTGTCTAATCGCTTTCTGATTATGCCTGAAAATTCACCTATTGCATTGTCTGCATCACTGCAGTTCAGTTCTTACACAGAAACCATTAGCTTATGGAAATACTCTCTTTTTTTACCAGCAGACGAAACCATACGCTCATCCAAAGTCAATTACTTCTCTAATACAAGTTCTATAATAACCTTAAACAGTACAGAATGGTATAATTGTTTGCTTTAATAAATACTTCAGAGCACTTTAGCCGGACTGTAAAATGACTTCACAAAATCCTGTTTCAGCTTCTTCCAGTCTGTCTGCAATGACCCCAATTCTTCTGGCCATTTACTTTTTTTTTCTTGGAATTTTGCTGTGACATCCAAACGGGGACGTTTTGAATCACAAATGTGAACAGTTAAGAATTCTTTTTTCTTTTTCTTTTAAATGATTTTTCATCATTTGTGTTGGAGCCAAATATCTATCAGAGCAAAATCAATAGCAGCTCCCAGAACTAAGAGAAAATACCCCAGACTTAATACGCTTTGTGCACAGCCACTGCAGCTGTATATCTAGAAGGAAAATAATAAGAGCAACTCATTCTACAGGTTACTGATGTTTGAAATAAGCCCATTGCTAAAATGGTGAGGAACAATGTAACCCTTAGCATTACAACTGAAACAGGACTCCCACTTCTTTGCCTTTACAGGTACACCAGAGCATCAACCCTCTCTGTCTCAGTTCTTAGTATCTGAACATCAGCGTGTGCTAAAATAGATATAACCAGACAATCTCTTTCCTTTCTTCACTCCTCTGGGAATGCATGTGAAACTTTGTATGCTGAATGACATGGACAGACAGGAACTGAAGAGTTATGTCCCTTTGCTGGGACTTCAGCATCCTATTGCCTGTTCATGTGAGGCTGGAAGCAACAGTCAATCACAGTCTAGTGTTTTCTATTATTCTTTCTTTTCTGGTATTTCAGGTGAGCCCAAGGCTCCACTTCCCTCCCTTTTCCTGTGTATGCTGTGAAGCAGACAGTTGAATTGGGAAAGATCCTCTGGCTGACAGAACTGTTATTTAAAATAAAACTATTCATCTGAGCAATAAAGCTTCACCGAAGACCAACAGAGTGATATCCATGACACTGAGATGCATGTAAATACAACCTTTGCTCTTTAGGACCATCTAGGTCAGGCACACATGGTTCACAACAACTTTGTTCCTAGCCCTTCTATGAAGTCAGGCACAGCAGGACTACTAGCTGCATATCAATCAGAAAGCACCAGAGAAAATGGCAGAAAGACATTTCTTCTTTCCCTCCCAGGTTTTGAGATATGATCCACCCAGAACACAAAACACACCCTGTGTGCAGCAACCAAAAACCACCCAGAGACATATCATGGCTGCAGCACATTTAACTAGTATGTAGATGGACAAAACAGCAACAGTATTACATATAACTCAGAAGCATTAAAGAAAATATACTACTTGCTGGAAAGCATAGTGCTGCTCTCCATCTGCCTTATCACTGGATTCCAATGGTTGGGTGCCCACAGACCTTTTGCATTAAATTTTACATTGATTTTTATGACCAGTTATTACATGTAATGTCTGAGCACTCCTGTCTCCTCCCTGGTGTGATATGAAATAAAGTTCATGGCAGCAGTGCAATGGATGGCTCGGACCAACTCCAAAAGTGGGGGTTTATCAGGTAATTATTTGTGGGGAGTCAGAAAACGTGCGCTTTTATGTCTACATATAAAAATTGCATTAAGTTTGGAAAGAGCCAAAACATGTCATATCATGGGTTCCCAGTGCTTATTACTTCAGCCCCATTTCTCCTCTTTCCCTTCCAGGGGAGCATTTCTAAGCCTCTTCTTTGCTGGGAGGAAGCCAATTGCAGAGTGCCATCACTCACAGCCCAAGGAGAAATGGGTGCACATGTAGGTAGTGAGCTGGATGCTGGCAGAGCACAGGCTTTCCAGTGGCTGGCAAACCCAAAGTCTTCACACCTCCCTTTAAAAGCTAGAATGTAGCTTTCGAAATCATAGGTGCCAAGGCTGCCTTAGCAGTTATTTGGTAAAGATGTGCTAAGGCTGCCTGCACCCTGGGACCTTCCCTACACGAAAGGTGGTTCCTGATGCTGACTTCAAGGCAAACTGCACCCTCACCAGGAAGGCTTAGAAGATGATGGATTTGCATAGGCTTTTACTGAATATTTGCACATTTCAGCATTTTTTTCCTTAAAAAGACTGCATTACTAAAAAAAATTAAAAAAAAAAAAAAGTGATGAAACGTTTGCTAGGGTGAAAGTAATGAGTTAAAAAGAAATGGAAAAATTCCTCCAGATTTCCATGTGGCATTTGCCTCTCAGGGGACAAGTAGGTGGCTGGTGGCTCAGACTGGAAGGGGGATCAGTGTCATTTTATTGTTGTGGAGGGAATTGTGCCTTTTCTATACATCTAATTTATATCTATCTGAGAAGAGCTAGGCCCATTGTCTCAAAATTGCCTTGAGATGGGACAGGATGAAGCTGCAGATACATGAGCTATTAGAGCTATTAGTGATGGTGATGTTAGACAGTATCTCTTGTCGGTCTGCTTTACAGTTATAAATGTGTATCATTTAAAATACAATAAGGGGCCAGATGCTCAGCTGGTGTCTGACATCTATCCACCAGGTTCCCACTGCTGAAGCTTTAGCATAAGTCACTGTCTTTCAAGGGAGGATAAATATTTTAAAATTTTGTAGATGATTTTGAGATCCAAGCTATTTTCATGACATCTGCATTCACTGTCCAATCACCTCTCCGTGGAATGGTATTCTATTGTGTATACATTGTCCTGAAATTGCAAATTAGGAGTGGAAAGGAGGGTTCAAAATAATAAAATAAGACCTTTTTACTGCAAATCTTCCAGGAATGCCTTCTTGTTCAAAGAAAGAAATTTAAAATGTATTTTTAACAAGTCAGGGACCAAGTAATCCCTTTTCTGCCAGACCTGGACATCTTACTTCAGTAAATGCCAGTTTAACATGGGTAAAGGAAGAAGAAGAGCTCTGTGAATCACAGTCCTTGGGTTTACATCACCTATGTATCTGCATAATGCCTCTGGATGAGCTGCTGAGTATTATCTCTGGTTTCTAAATCTTGAATTTCAGAGTTCTTTTGTGTAGAATATTGCTAAAAACTTCATGTAATTAATATAAATTATTTAGATTTGCCGTTTAATCAGTGTCAGATATTTTTCATCTCAGAAAGGAGCATTACTCCTGTTGATGTTATTATTAATTGCTAGTCTTGGTCACCCAAATAGATGATAACAGATACAAATATATATTCGGTTAATACCAGGTCTATGTATGACACAAGCTGGTAAAAGCCAGGAAATTCATGACAATCACATTTTTATTCTTGTTACTATGCCTGAATCTGTCCAGTTTGATATATTTGGCCTCCATATCTTCAATGTCCTATTGTTGCCAGCTAGCTGGAGCATTCAATTCGGTTCACTTTTGAGCCACTCTGAATAAACACACACTTAAATACTACATTTACTCACAAAAATGATGCCATGCTCCTCCTCCTACTCCAGATAATTATCAAATCTAGAGTAAGACCCCTGTATCCTTTTATTTTAAAATATGGTCAGCTGTGACTGCTGGACATGACATGCAGGCACAGAATAGTCAATATTTGTCTATGGCCATGACATTAGGAAACAGCAACAGTTTTTCCAGTGATTTCAAAGCCAGGTGGATACTACTCCATGACATAAGTGCTAAGGGAAATATCACAAAAAAATCTGTGGTTTACCCAGGAATGTGCAAGCTCACGCTGGCAGCTCAGGTAGCAGAGCTGGCATTTCACAGCCCCAATCACAGGCTCAATTTAGGAACTACTCTCAGACCTAAGTCCCCCCATGTTTTACCAGCTCTGAGTAGTCGGTCACAGGCTCTTGCTTCTCCCCTTGCAATGCCTGGTATCAGATGGTTCAAGGTGCTGCAGAAATTAACCATGGCAAATATAACCATGTGTTTGAGATTGGGAAGTTGGAGAAGGGAAAGCCAGTGCCTGGAAGATTGAAGTGAGTATCTTGGACCATGCAGCTTGCCTTGGGTTAACACAGCTACAGTGCAGGTAGGGTAGGAGATGTGCATTTGCCACTGCCAGCCGATTTCCAAGGTTTGAGAGCTGCCTGGGCTGCAGCTGGAGGCAAAGTGAAAATGTATTTCTGAGAGAGGACTACAGGAGCTAGAAGTCTTTTGGTAAATACTTAAGCTAAAAAGACACAGGCAGGCAGTGCAATAGTCCCATAAGGTACTGGCTTATGGCATGGTTTAACAGCAAACTGTTCAAGTGCCTGATTTCATGCCAGCTGAGTTTGCCTTCTTCACTTTGGGTTGTTTGTTTGATACTTTTTTTCCACTTTTACTTTTCACATCATTCAACCATTTACTAGTATCTGGAGTGGTAGAAATTCTTTGCTTTACTGATGCTAAGAAATTCTATCAGCAATTTTTATGGAAAAATTCTATAGTCTACGTACTCTGCCACAGGTCCAGGAATGCAATCTGCTGGTGAGGAGATCTCCTGTACCAGGATGATACAGATCAGAAAAATAGGTTTATCCTTATATCTCACCCTCTTTTAGTGAAGTTACAAAGAGCAAAAGAGATAATACAAAGCACATGGAATGTTACAATGCTTGTATTTCCAGACTGTAGGAAATTGCAATTATGGCACGGCTTAATTTACAAGCACTTGATTTTACAGCCTTAACACACTTTCAATGCAATATACTGCACGTAATGCAGGACTTCATTCTTCCCTCTGTGGGGCAGTATCTTAGAGTGATTTAGATGCTTAACTCCTGCTCAGGTGTCCCAGAGCTACAGTGACCGCTGACACTCAGGGATGTCAGACCTGGCCATAACTGACTGCTCCAGACCATGGTCAATACGCACAGGCAGGAGTGACAGAGGGACCCTGGCTTGCCTTTACAAAGGTTCCAGGGGTGGGATGATGATGTTCATGACCTTCATTCCTTTTCCCTGAGTCTGAATAATACTGCCAGTCTATAACTTTTCAGCCCAGTAAATGCATGCAGAAAATGTTAAGTGTTTTTAATAGGAAAAAAAAAAAGTGGGAGAAAAAAGAATAGAAATAGAAAATTGTGCCCCAAGTGATAAACTGTTTATAATAAACTCATCATTTTGGAGGGAGAGAATGTGGCATTCTGTGCTTTCTAAGAGAGGATCAGCAGAATAGGGCAGAGAGAATATTGTTTCTAAAAGCTACGCATCATTCTCTTAAAATGTTAATGTCCCATTTCTAGCTGAACAAATAAACCTCTACAAGTTGGATGCAACTAGTACTAATGAATCAGAGTGCAGACTGGGAAAATAAAGAGCCAGCCTCTAACTGCAAAAAAGCATCTTTCAAGAGAAAAGAAAAATTAAGTCATTATTTAAAAATTGTTTCACTAATGTGCTGCGAACAAAGGGCTGTTAGCTTGAAAGGACCAAACAGCTTTTATTTTGGAGTGCTGTATTTGCAGCAGGATTATAAACAAGATCCTCAACAAACCCTTCAAACAGAGCATGCGTTATTAAAAAATTCAGAAGCCTTTTTCCCATTTCCCATTTCCTCAAGATAGCTTTTTGTTTTGCCTCCCTACTGTATTTACAATGAGTGTGCAGCCTCCATGTGGTTTAACAGCCAAGCCACAGATTGGATGGATGCAGGCAGCAGCATTTCATGTCTTAGTTTCACGGTTTTCATTGAGTTCCTAGTGCCACACACACCACTGCAAAGGTCAAGATAATGCAAGATATGATCTCATATGTGCTCATGTTGAGTGCAATGTTGAATGAAGTCTCCAGGCTATTTTCATCATCTGAGCACTAAAGTTTATTATCTATAACACATTCCTGCCTAGAAGTGCTAACTAAGGCTGTGTTAGACACTAAAGAGCCACCTGGAGTTCTTGCCCTCAGGAAGAGCTAAATTGGACAAAACTGGAGGAAGATGGTTAGAAGACAGAGATGAAGCGATTTGTTAAAGGATGCAGAGCAGGTCAGCGGTATAAATGTAAGCCTGCGTGCCGTGAGTTAGCAATAGTGTGCTGATGACAGTGCCTTCGGCGATGATGCTGGGTGTTGACACAGCGAGCTTTGGGCAGCAAAGTGCCTTTGGTTTGTTTTCCCAACTGCACAGCTCTGGAAGACCTGCTCTGGGCATCATTTCTGAGCATGCTGCAGCCTCTGTGCTCTGTCTGGTGCTCCAGCACCCTGTCCATGGGATGGCAGTGCTCTGTCCTGACCAAGCTACTGAGAAACCTTGAACCAGTTCTAAAAGGCTGTTGGGCTCTCGAAAAAGGTGGTAAAAACCAGTCATAGGCATAGCTGTCCTCAGGAAAGCTGATCCCTGTATTTCACAGGAGCTTCAGCTCCCTGGATTTTTTTTTTCCCTTGTGGTCCTCAGAATAGGCTAGTTCACTCTCAAAATCACTGTCTTTATCGAGCTACCAGCTTCCAGCTAGTGATCTCCAAACACTGCAGTTTCTGTTCTTTCTATCCCAGAGAAATTTCAGAAAAGACTGAGCAATTTCTGAAAAAGAACCCTGGCATTTTGAAATTTCTCATGAAATGAAGTTACCCTTCCCCAGACTGCTTTTGCAAATTGCCTCACTGCAACATTTGTTGGTCTATAATTCATATGAGACCCAATGTGATGAGGCTGAAACAAAGTGCTTCAACCTTACCCAAGCAGAATGTTAAATAAAAGTCAGATGAAATTGATACTGTCCCCTGAAACATTCAGATTTTCAGAATCAGCATTTTCTCATAGCAAGCTGTTCCTTATCCCCTGCTGGCAGCAGGCTTAGAGACGTTAGCTTTTTCTAGAAAAGCTTTAAGAGCTGAGTATTATTATTGTTATTATTATAATCAATAATATGCAGAGGAAATGGAGCTGGAAAATAGAGGCAGGAAGATAGATTCTGCTACAACTTTGTGTTCACTAGTAATATTTTGAATTCACAGGGTCACAAAAGAGAGGAGAATGCACCTGTACAAAATACTTTCCACCTTTTTTTGCCTCTATTTCTGTTTGTGAGTACATCAGATGCACTTGGCACATTTCCTCCACTCCTCGGCAGAATCACTCACATGCCACCACAGCCTGGTGCAACATCAAAACTAACTCCTTAATGAACCTTTTGTGCTTTTTGCTATTATTTTTTTTGCCAATTAGCTAGAATAGAAAGGTAGCACCAATGTGCAGGAGAGGGAGGTCTTTGCACTGAGGTGAGCTCGAGAGCATTCCTAATTGGAGTGCTAAGAGAGGTGGACTCATACAGCGTGATGAGGTCATTGCTGCTTACTGTCTTCAGAGATTCATTCAAATACCTGGTTGACAAGTACAATTTAAAATCTTTAGGATGGATGTTCATGCACACAAGCATGGTTGTTTGCCCATTCAATGAGTAATCCTATTAGGTGGCTAAACCTGGATGGCAGAGCAGTGGAAATGACAGTGGGAAAGGATGGGTTGGTGTCTCATGGCATGAGCTGCTCTCTCAGGCATTGGCAGTGGATTTATATCAGGGAGCAGAAAAATAAGCATAACTCTGTCTCTGAGAGTTTTCATCCCAGCTGGGGAACCTGTAGCTGGCCACAGAACTGCAGCTGCCTTTGCATGCCATTAAGCCCCCAAATGGTATCTATAAATTTATTTTCCTTTAGAAGGAATTATTGATACTCATGGCTGACATGAATCTTTCCAACCTTGGTCCTTCTTGCATGAAATGTATAGTCTACCCCTTTAAGGAGTTTACTGCCTCACTGACCTTTATATTCTGCAAAGAGGCATTTTAATCTCCCACACTGCTGTGCTGCTAAGTGGTTTCTCATTTGACTTGTGCTACTCAACGGTCTTTCCATGTTGACGGGCTCTATTAAGTCACTAGGAGTTAGTCTGAAACACTTCTAAGCTGTTATTTTCAGTAATAACACTCCTATTTGTTCCCCAGGTTTGCTGCACCCACAGGAGGTGGGAGGAGATGTGGAAGCACAAATTCTCATTAAAAGAAAAAGCAATTTTCTTTGGGAGTAAGCTATCTCAAGGCAAATGGAAAGGGACAGAGCACTGGTTCCAGTATGAGCCAAGCTGAGACCAGAAATCTTTACATTAATCAATACCCCTATTGAGGACTTTCCCAAAATGGTATTTATCACTCACTGCCTGTCAGGTAGTCTTTATGGGACTAGAGAGTGTCTCAGTATTTTACATCTGAATGTTGTAAATGCACACTCCTACCAACACCATCTCTCTGTAGAGAGTTTGTACAGAAACAAAATGTGAGTGCACCTTTTTCAGCATTATTTTCCATGTGTAAGTCACCAGTCACACAACTTATTTTCCTTGAAAGGAAAAAAAAAAACAAAAACCTTAAGAAAACTCTTCATGGAAGACTGAAGAACATTGTTTTTTTTCACTGGACTTATCTCTCTATCACAGAAAGGGTAGGAACAGGCTGCCTGCATGCAGGAGCCACAGCCACTAGTTAGTGGGGTAAGTAAGGATATGGACTGAAAGAGTAAATGGCAGAGCTGATCAGTCGGCCCAAGAAATTCCCTGTCCTCTCCACCTGAGAAATTAAAGTGAACCTTTACCACTGTTCTCTGCTGTTGCTCATCCACTCTGTCTCTTGTCTGAGCTCTGCATTCAAAAGCCTTGAAACACAACAGCAGAAACATCCCTAACGGTCCTTCCAAACCTACTTATTTTTTGGAAGTAAATATAGTTTGAGATCGCATAAGGAAACACTCTGGTGCAAGTGCCTTGTGCTGTTCAAGATCTTGTTGGTTAGAGATGACTGCAACTCTTTGGACTTTCTTTCTTCCCCCGTTTATTCAGCAGTTCCACTCTGTCTTTATCCTCTGTGACTATAATATAAGGATGTTTTCACATGCCTGTACAGCTGCAGCATTTCATGAGGCACTTTGCTTCTGACCTAGTGTCCGCAGGCACAGCTACAATGGCTAGTGATGCTCACCCATTTGGGATGGGGATGGGACTGCCGATTTTCCTCCCCTGAAGGCTGAATCCTCTGCACCACTTAAAATAACCAGCACTGGAATTCACCAGTGAGATTGTTAGTGTTGGAGTAGTAGGAAAATTTAAGGATGAGGAAGCCACCTGAGGATGACTCACTTTGATTCCTCTCGACTGAGTAAGTGTGCAAGTGAAAGTCTTGTTAGAGCCCACCTGGCTCTTGTCACCAGGACAAGAAATAACAGAGAGAAATAACAGAAGGGTCTATAAGTGTTGCCTTATGGCATCAGGCAGTCACTGGCCAATAACCTCAAAAACTGAACTCTACCCAATACTGCTTAAAGATATTCTTCACCAGTGATGACACATGGAAAATCAGATGAGGACTAGGACAAAAACCCTGCTTTTCTCCCAGGTTTTGCTCTCTCCATTTGGTTTCCTGGCAGATGAACTCTGTCTTTTAGCATCAACTTTATCTTCTAACTTCTTCAGAAGTTCACAGAAGGCAGAATCTGCTGAGTGTCCAAAAGGGCCTGATTTCTCCCAGTTGCTGAACCACACAAAGCTTCTTGGTGTAGCTCCAGCTAGAAAAAACACTCAGACTGGAGGACACAAGAGAGCCACTGCACACAGAAACAGTCTCCAAATGCACCTCTCTGGGGTAGCTTTTGTTCATTATTTTCTGGGCTAGCCACAATGCATTCACATACACATTTAGTGCAATAATAGTATCAACCTGATAATGATTAGGGAGAGGATAAAAAATATGGGCTTTATCAAAAAAAATGATCTCTTTTAAAAACAAATTGTAACTAATTAGACTTTGAATGGGAAATCAAATGAAAGTGCATGAAGGCTCAATTTTCCATACAGCTGACGATCTGACCTTTTTAGGAGTGGGAAAGGAAATTATTTTTAATTAACATGACTAATCATTTCCTGTCATTTTCAGATAATGGGCTTTGTTGAAAAAATGAGCTGTTTTGGGGGGAAAACTGGGGGGGTGACAATGGCAGCTCCACTGGCACATTTAACCTTTTAGATTCTGCCTGCAAAGGGAATGTTGAATCCTTATTATTATGGCGAAGAGGCTTATATGTAAATTTGGTGCCCTCCCCCTCTTCCTTTCCATATGGCTCATAGAAATTCATACATAGGGAAAAAAACCATATTTGACACACTGCTAGACTTCTTTCACTTAAAATCCATCCTTTATTAAAAAATGCCGAGGAGACAGTTTAGCTAATAGACTGCTTTCTGGTACATCTTGAGGTCACTCACATAATCTAGGACACAGGGTCAAATCTTGGGAGTTCTTAATAACATCTGCTCAAGCTAACTGCAAATTTGGCATGAGTGAGTATAGACAACTTTTATTCTGATTGAATGGCGGGCCGTTGAAGGTGGCCAGATTGAGTGCTGTGGAAAGTGTTTCATTGTACCTGCTTGTCTGAAATGTGGAAGCCTGTAATAGAAATCTCAGGCCATGAGGTATGACTTCAGTCTCTTTTAAGCAGCAACAAAACCTGGTGTATTGGAGGCTTCCTTAGGCAATCGGTGTAAGGTTTTAATGCATGCTTCAAGAGACGGACAGAGTGATGGGAGAGAGACCAAAGGAAAGCAGGAAGATCAAATATCTCCAAAACATGACCTGCAAGCAAAGACTGAACAGTCTGGGATCGTTCAGTAGAGAGAAGAGGAAATTCAGTGGGGAACTTAAGTTTTGAATAACATTAAAAAGGCACTTATAAAGGCTATAATCTGTCCTCCGCTTTCAGAGTTAGTAGAGTAAGTAGAAATAGGAATAAATTGCAGCAAGAAAGACTCAGAATAGATATCAGGAGAAGCTTTCAAGTGATGAAGAGAGCAGAGCACCAGGAATACAGCAGAGTCCCTGTCTCTGGTAGTCTTTAAATGGGACACACGTCTGTCAGGGATGACATGAGGATGGTTCATCCTGCCCTAGGGCAGGGAAATGGATCTGCTGCTCTGCTGAAGTCCCTTCCAAGTGTGGTGTTCATAATTGCACAGGGGAGGAAATATTCCTGTTTGATATCAGGAGTACTGGATAAAGGTCCTTATTTTAAAGCAGGTTTTGAAACAGAAGGAAGACATGAGCATATAGAGAGTAGCAATGCACATTGGATGTAAATGCAGGCAAGAAAAAAAAAAAAAAGTGCCCTGGTTAAGCAACTGAGTCAATATATAGCCAAAAGTCTCCTTTATTCAGAAAAACTGAACTCATGGCATGGAACAGAGGAATCCATTCCACCTCTACCACCAAAAATAAAACCAAAGAGATTTGAGTTTAAACTGTTTGTATCCTACATAGAATATCTCTAAGTTTTTCCAAACCCCTCTTATTCCTGTTGCCCCCACTTGCAAAGCCCTCCAGTTTCAGAAGGATGAGGAAAAGCAGGATATATTCCCAAACTACATAAGAATAGCAACTCCTCTCCCTTCCTCTTCTTTAACTGACATATTCCACAGCCATGCAGTCCCCTAGTTCATTGATATCAAAACCATACAGTCATTTCTATTCATGAAGCAGATCGGAACAAGTTTCACTAATGACTAAGAGATGTATTTGAGAGTGCAGAATTCTGCAAATTAGCAATCAAACACAATAAAAAAAAATCAAAGATATTGCATTACAAGATACACTTTGTTAATTTATTTTAACAAGTATCACTTATTTTCAATTATTTACAGTGCTAGTTACTATACTCATAAAAGTGCTGTGGCATATTGAGTTAAAAGTAATGGGTTCTTGGTGCTGGGAAATCTCATCAGAGCCCTTTGCTATTAAACACTAGGAAAAAAAAAGAAAGAAATGTTACGGTGGGTTGCTCTCTGGATTTTTTTTTGCTTGTTGTGGAGGACTTTTTGATGGGGTGAGGATAATTGGGTCTGCAGATTAAGCGAGTAAGGAATTAGCTGAGTTCTCACTGTGAACAGTTTTGTAAATTCCCACATCACGCTTTATGTCTTCCAGTTCCTCTCTCCCTTTAACAAATCCAACAGTTAGGGCCTTCTCTCAGGGTGTCCTTTTTAGTTTGAATTCTCTGGCTTTCTTCAGCTGCTCATCCTTTAAAGACAGTTATTTTTTTGGCATTTCATTTCCTGCTTTTTTCCTCTTCTTGCATCTTTTATAGATGGTGATAAATGTGAATAACAATGTGCCCAGTGTGAAAGGCAGAGTGTAAAACCCAATTCCATTCGATTTCTCTTTTATTCTAACTTTAAGCCTCAGATTTACCCGTGTCTCACTCCACTGGACCTGTCACCTGAATTAAATAGAGACTCTTAAAACTGATTGCTGCAAGGAAATAGATCTTAGAAGCAAGAACGTAACAGCATCTTAAAGAAAATTTCCTAATAAATGTTGAACCTCATTTAAATTTTATTTCCCACCCCTGAGATATGGAGGCAGCTCAATGCTAATCAGAAAGAGAGAAAAGTGACCTTAATTTTGGATGATCTATTTTCAAAATCCTGTTGAAAGCAGCAAAATACTGTGACAATTTGCACATCATGTAAATGGCAAAGAGAGGGGCCAGCAAGAAGGGAATACTGCAACACTTCTCTGCTTTGAGGCATCCCTGCTGACACCTGCTGTGTAACCGCCTGGCACAGCCACCTTTGGAAACTGGGAAGGAACAGGCTCCACCAGCTCGGACAAGGGAGTCCCTGCTTTTATAGCAGGAGGGTCACCGTGTCAAGCTTGTCCATACTGTGATGAATGAAGCAGGTTTAAGAGCAAGAAAAAAAGAACAAAACAACTGTCTGGCTTGGGGAGAAGAGGTTTTATTCCAGCTGTATACTGCTTTTTTTTTTTTTTTTTTTTTTAGTATTCAGGGCTCTTATCTGATTTTCAATATTTGCTTGGCATCTTGGTAACCTGAGCTTTTTTTTCACTGTTTTAGGCTTTGAACTGGGTAGGACTGAGCTGCCCTTGGACCCTGGCCAAGAGAGAAGGGATTATCAGTGAGTGATACTGTAGTCAGAGCTGATATACATCCAGGGCAAGGTTGGTTTAGAAATAAAAGTGACCATCTCAAGCAAGGGTTGTTTCTTTAGCACATCTTGCTTGCTTGTTGAATAGGTATGGGTTAATCTGGTTGGTGGCTCCCTGCCAACATGTGGGAGTTGCTCTGGCAAATAGTGTGGTTTTCTCTTTGTTCCTGCTGTAAAATGAGGAGTTCTCACCTGCCATAAACCTTCATGCTGTACAAAGCTGCTCGACACAAGGAGATGCCCAGCAGTGTTACAGTTATCTGATGTGACACAGTAAGCATTTAGGAATCAGCTTACTTGGGCATGGTGATACAACGAGGAATCTGATGGACAACTTGTATTAACATCACAAGGGATGGGGGGGGGGGACGGTGGGGAAAAAATAGAGGAGAATTTTCCCTTTAAATAGATGCTTGATAAAAGAACAGAGTCAGGTAATGGATAGATTTGCTTTGTTAAGGAAGTGTCCATAGTATTTGCATTTTATAATTGTTTCTGCAAAGGCTGGTGTGAGCTGAATCTCAGCTCAGCTTTCTTGCAGTTTTTCTTTCCTTCCTGTGTGGAGTGGCAGAATGCTAAATAGCTTCATTGCCATCAAGACAGGGGCTACAGTATGATCTCTAGTCATTCTGCCCCTGAATGACAAACCAGATGCCACTCTACCTTCACCCCCAGCAAGGGTCTGGGGGAGAAGCCTGTCAGGAGCTGTCCCTGGGGACTGCCACAGCAGCAGTGCAGCTCACCCCCCAACACCTTGAACAAAACAGACCACAAGTGGCAGAACGATGCTGCCCATTATTAATCCCACTGTGATTCTAAATGTCGTGCTATTACTGTACGCACAAAGATACTTGAAGGTTTTCTGATTTCATTTATGATTATTATCTCCTCTGAGAGATGTTTTTTCTGCTGTTGGGAAATCTCTTTAGCTGATCTGCTCTGGAACAGCAGCAGACAGCAGTAAATAGCCCTGTTTGTAATAAATGTGCATCCCTGATGGACTCCCCTGCCTTGTTGAGGTCCCCTTGCTTTGTCCTCTCTATGAGAGATGGTTGGAGACTCCCTCAAGATGGACTGCAGGCAGCAAGGATTCCAAACGTTCTGCCAGTAACACCCTCTTGTGAAATGCTCTGGGACAGTACCTCCTCTGCAAGATGGACACTGTGAAGAACTGGGAAGTAGTGAGACTTGCTACATGCATGCTGAGAATTGATAGGGACACACAAGAGGAATCTGAGTGAAATGGACTTGCATCATTGTTCCTTTTAAGCCATTTATGAAACAGAGGGTGACACTGACAAGCTATGAAGTCATCCCCTCTAGTGTCCAAGAAACCTAGAATGTCTCAGTGCAGGGAGCTGACTGCAAATGATGTGGGTTTGTATTCTTAGTTCTCTTTCACATTTAATTTACACTGTCTTTTGAACTACCTAGGCCAAGCAGTTCACTTCACAAATACCATCACTAAAAATTTTACTCTAAAGGATGTTTGCTAGATGTGAAAATAAGTCAGATACATTTGTCACAGGCCTATCGAATCACCCCCCAATATTAGTGTGTTCACATAGCTAGTCTTTGAGGGCACCACATGCAGTAAGAGTTCATGGAAGTGTTACTGCTCTGGCAACAGTGAGCACGCTGCTGCAGTGTCATCGGGAAGAGCATGGGTGACATCAGGCAGTGTGAATTTTGAGTCAACAAACCATACTTGTGGTCATCAGTGGGACTGTAACTAATTTATGCCTACCATTCAGGGAGTAGTACTTGGTACAGCATACTCCAGAGCAGCAGCAGCTAAGCCCTGAGAGCACCTACCAGCTGCCCAGGGACCCCAGACATAACCTGAAAGACTTGCTTCAGCTCCTGGGGGACAGACATCCACACTTAAAATAACAAGAAGAGTGACTCATCACCTCTCTGTTGGTCTCAGTAACAAGGTGGCCAAGAAATGAGCTGGCCAGAAAGAGAAAACATAGGTAGAGCAAGAGAAAGACAAATTACTAACAGATGTTTGCCCTGCTATTCCACCTGCACTATGGCTAAGGGGTCAGTCCACTGCAGTCTGCAGGATATATCTTTTCCCTGACGCTAAAAATGCTGAATATTCAGTGTCCCGGACACTTGCTGGTGGCTGTCCCAGTGTGCCAAGTCTATATAATCTTACAGCTACCACAACTCCAGTAACTTCATTGTCCTTCTGCTTCTGCATATGAGCTTCCCTTTCCTCCGTGACTATCTCCAGAAGCTTCTGTTCCACATAAATGAAATATTAGGAACACTTTTTTTTCAAAATAACTTTCTCTTCCTTCAGGTGTCCCTTTCATGGGGTAAAGCATAAGCAAAAGAGATTCTTAACCCCAAGGCTGCCACTGGCTGCCATTTCTTATGAATGCTTTACAGAGCCTCCCAGATGCACATTAAGCTTGATGTGGACTCTCTAAATCTCAAGAACATTTAATAAATGGGGAATTAGTCTGACTAAGTCATACCGGAGATGAATTTCTTACGTCGATACAATCTCCAATGAGCACTACACTTCATTTAATAAATGTATTTATTAAATACATAAAAGATTTGTAAATGGAGCTCTTGCCTTGCTGAACCTTATTAGCTTCATCCTTATTTAACATTTATTTTCTTGAGATGAGACAGTATTTGTTAAATATTGAACACGTCATTGCAAAATCCACCTATGGTTTATTCAGTCCAACTCTAAATATTAAATTTCAACGTTTGCTAGACCTGGCTTCTTGTTTAATCTACCAAGATCTCTAACAAGCATAAGGAAAGATTTGCTAACTCAAAAATAACTGTTATTGAATCTCCAGCGGGTTTGCAAAAATCTACATAATATTTAATAAATCTGCCCTAAGATTTGCATAAATCTATTTAACCTCCATTAAAACAGGAAAAGGAATTTGTTGGAGTCCTTGTCAGATTCATGCAAAACTTCATAATTATATCAGATGTTACCAAAATCCTATTAAATTGTCATGTGATTTTTCTGTTTCATTTCTCATCACTGTTGATTATTAATGTATTTGTGAATAAATAGCAGCTCTCTCCTCCCAGGCATGGCACCCCTCCTCTTGTCCTACTCACTCACTATGACAACCACATGACAATTCAGCTGGTGGGAAATTACAAGTCACTGCTAGAGCTGATCCCACTGTATTTCTGCTACACCACTTTTTAGATTGCAGCCCATAATTTTGCAGACCTTTGCTGGAAACGCATAGATTGCCTTTGTCAATTTTATATGTCTTCTCTAAAGAGACACATTTTAAGAAAAAAGTAATCATGCTGTATCAATAGCAGAAACAATGCTTCCACACCTCTTATCACCCCAACATCTTGCCAGACTAAGACAGAATAACAAACATTGTACTTAGTTTTCAGCCTGCATGCAGAGCACTTTTATGTCTCTATCTGGGTCCAGTATTTCTGAGGCAGGTATCCTAAATGACATTTGGCCCAAAACCTCTGCCTTGTCTTCCAGATCAACCTGCACCCCGATCATAAAATTTTATTTGAAATAAGAAAATTGGAAGCAATTAATATCTGGTTTGTGTGCTTCTCTATACCACTCCCCCTAGTCTTTCAGAGTCCAGGGACGGGTAAAAACCAGCCTGGGAACCCTTCTCCAGTCTCGGGCAGTATAGAAGCTTCAAGTGGGTAGGTGAATGTAGTCTAATTTATTTGCTTTGTGTTTCCAGTGTTTTCATTTCTTGACAGTCACCTTCAAATCTCTTCTCCATAACAATTAATGCAGAACCTTTCTTTAGTAGGTCTGACCTTGGAGCAGGTAGCAAAGGGTAGCAGATGATATGCTAAAAATCTCAATACTCGAGATGGAGGTTCCAACCTGCTCAAGGCTAGAGTGGAAATGAGCTCAGCCATCTGAATCCTGTCACCATTTGTCAATAGCATGAAATATCCCACCATTTTTCTTGCTTGGCACTCTGTGCACAGCAGGAGATAGCAGGAATTCAATGCTGGACAGTGCTGCTGGGTGCATGTGTGAGGACTCACCACCTGAATAGCAGGTAGTACTGCAGTGCAGAAGGAAGAGGTTTTTGCTGAATGCTACAGAGATGTAGGGCTGGGATAGCCACCGAGAGCAGCTGTTCTTGGAAACACACTTGTACATAATGGGCTCTCAGATTCAGCTCTCCTTACAGGAGCTTCATGACAGTGCAATCAGATTCTCCCTTTATTGCTTATCAAAATCCTCTTACAAAAACATGATGCCAGTATATTATTTAATATGACAGTGAAAAAGACCAGACAGGCTAGACATGACAGATAACTGTTGGCTGTTAAAGATGCTACTAAAAATAAAAGAATAGATTTATTAAAGGGTTACAGAGAGAGGTTTTGCTTTCCAGCTGATCCCGTGTACAGGGCCCACATATTAAACATTTGAGTTTGAGCTCAAGTAAAATATGTAAGTCTGTACAGCTTTGTAAGTTTGATTGTGATAATTTGCTACTGGGTTCAAGCTATTCTCCTAGTGATTTATAGTCTTGGATGTTCTAAGCAATATTTATTGCATCAGACAGTAGAGCTTTTAGGAACTTTTAGGAAATGCTGGTACAGATAACATAAGCCTTGAGCATTTGGGGATTTTTAAAATATCCTTTATAGAGTGGCAGAATTGTGGGAAATTCTTGAGGAAAGCAGAAAGGAAAGACACGGACAACGTAACTGCAGACACTCAGAAGTGTTCAGTGATTTTCTGTGTCTTAATGCTACTATATATATTTTTGGGAAAAGCTGGGCATTAGCACACTGAAAATCTGTCCTCTTCCATGTGAGCTGTGACAGGAACACAGCATGGAGATGCACACTATACGTATCTACTTCTAGAAACCTAGTCCTGTGAATTAGTAATAAACAAGTAAACAAAAGTGATTAAAGAAACACCCCAAATAGGATCCTAGACTGCCTATATGCTAATCCAGTTATTTAACATATGAGCTGTTTTATCCTGAGAGAAATCATGTCTCAGCCAGGCATAATTCTGCAGTCCCTCTTTGTATACATCTATGTATTGAGCCTAATGAATACAGAAAGTCTGGATACACAGTTCTGAGATCTTGCAGGAGGAAAAACAACTCCTCATCCAGTCCTGACCAGGACTGAATTTGAGACACAGTTCTTTAACAATCAGTCTGTAATAACAAGCACAATTTAATTCAATTCAACAGTCTTGTAGGACTGAGAAACAAATAAACAAACCCTTCACTTCAGCAGCATTAGCATTTTTCTTGAGGAAAACCAACTTCATAAAAAATGATGCAGAAAATCAACAGCTAAAAGGGTAAAAACTTTTCCTGTGGCATGAAAATTATTGAAAAGATCATATTAGATGCTCACTAAAATTTATAGCATCAAAAATTGCACAAGGAGAGAATAAAGGGAAAAAGGCTATGTTTAGTTAAGCTGCAGATTTTTAAAAAGATACTCCAAGTAAAAGACATCCACTGAAGAGCAGAAATTGGGCCAAAAAGAGGAAAACAGAAAAGAGCAAACTTGGACAAGTTCAATGTAAAATTTGTCATATGGTAGAGCAAAAAGGATTTTCAGAAACAGCTCCCAAAAGGCAATTGAAGTAACAATTCAAGCACATCACAAACAAACTTGTCAGATATTTTACACTGTCAGTTCATGATTAGGGTGCAGTAGGTACTCAATGAAAAAAAAAAAGCTACAGTGGAAAAGCCTAATAAATTCTTTCATCAGAGTTCACCAGGGAGGAGGTCAGTAGTTTAAGAGGGATGAATCTGAAGCATTCTCTATTTGAAATGCAAGTAGAACAACTTTCAGAATACTTTTTTACAAAGTGAATGGTAACAACCCTTCCATACCAGCAGATATTCTGTGTTGATAAATGGAAAGTGATTCACATGAGGAAAATCAATTTTAATTGTAAATATATGGAAACAGGTTCTAAATTAGCTCAAATCTCTTCAGAATTATCTTGGAATCACTATGGATTTCTCTGAAAAAGTCAGTTCAATGCTCAGCAGAGGTCAAAGAGGCATATAGAGTATATTATTAATAATTAAGAAAGATCTAGAGTGCAAATTAAGAAATGTCATAATACTGCTAAAATGGCTTACGTTCTGATTATGCTGGTTGTACCTTCTCAGATAAAGATTCTGCAGATATAGAATGGGCACAGGGATGGCTGACACGGGTACAGACTAGACAGGTATAGAACAGGTCCTGTGCACAGAAATCAGAAGGCTAGGGAAAATAAATGAGGGGTGTATGTATGGTTATCTAAAACATAAATAGAGTGGAGGAAGTGATGGCAAACAATTATTCACTGTTTCTTGTAAGGCAGAAATAAGAGGCACTGAATAAAATGATCAGGCCATAGATTTGGACAAACAAAAGGAAGTCTTTTTCCATGCACAAAGCATAATCAAACTATAGAGCTCGTTGCCCAAAGTATAAATGGGTTCAAAAAGCAATTAGACAAATTCATGGAAGAAAAGTACATCAAGGGCTTATTAAACACAGTGAAGTGGATCCAAGCTCCAATCTGGGACTCTTTAAGCTGCAGATTACTGAAAAATGAGGAGGGGTGTTGGCAGGGAATTTTCCTTCTCTGCTTTTTCTCTTTCTTACATTAATTTCTAAGCACCCACTACTAGTCATGGACAGAGAGACTATTCTGGTCCAGCCAGACATTCGCTCTGAGACTGGAGGCTGTTAATCTTCCCTGTTATAGGAACTGTACAGAAATAATATCCAATAGCTGTCAATCTTCCTTCTCCAGGGTTGATTCCTTTCATGCCTTGCATAGGAGCAGTTGTAGGGGTGGAAAGCTGCTGCCTCTACAGGAAACCTCCTGCATAAGTTAGGACCAAAGCATGGAGGTAGGCACCTGCTACAGTGGATAAACCAGGAGGCATCAGTGCCTTCAGCATTCACATGAAATCAGTGTCTGGAGAAAAATCTCCTAAAGGCTGCCCTGGGATCAGCATGTGGGTGACAGCCAGGGCAACAGGAGCAAGGTAGATGTTGATGGAAGAGCACCAAGCTTACTAGCTCAGCCAGCACCCTAGGGATCAAACTTCTGCTGCTCAGACAAAGTTAGTGCTCAGAAGCATTCTTTGGTTTGTCCACTCTCAACTGATAAATGACCACTAATGCACTTTGGAGAGCCTTTGAAACAGAGCTACAGTGTCCACAAGGTGGGTCCAGAGAGTGACAAATACATAGCACTAAGGAAACCTGGAAGCACCATACTACTCTTATCACAGTTAATCTTTGGAGCCACTTAATCATACAGGGCTTTCAGTTACTAAGGTCCTTTTTAATTTAGAGTGAGAGTGTGTGGTAATTAGCCTTAACCAGGTCATTGATCTTAGGGGAATATACTCTATGAGAACCTACATCCATCTTGCATACTGGTGGGAGGCTAGGGCTGATAAGCTTGACAACTCGGCTCACAGTATTAACAAGGCAGGTTAATACTCATCTTCTGCTAGGGCCCTTCACACCTAGCTGGCCATGGAAATGCAAGGGCATTTCTCCCATGAGCCTGATTGTTCCTTTGGATTCAGTAGTATGATTGCACTGACGTGAGTGGAGGATTTTCACCTTTACCTCACTGTAAGTACATCAATGTTCTCCATGACCTGCCAACCACTTCACAAATATCACCATGATTTATGGACAGTTTCAGAAGGAACTTCACTCATTCCCTGATTCCACTCCTCCCTGGAGTAAAGCTCCAATCCCAGGTCAACGACTTGCTGCCATGGTAAGAACTGAGATGTCACAGATTGTGCTGTCCAGATTGCTGTGGGGTGCAAGGAAGGAGATGCTGAGAACCCAAGATGAATAGATTAATCTTAATGGCATATGCCTTGCTTCAGGGATGGAGATAGAGGCCCTGACCGGGCACTACTTCACACTAACATTCTCACAGCCAATTTCTTCAAATGAGCAATCAAATTAGCCAAAATAATTCAGAACCTGCCATTCATCACGTGAAGCACTCACTGTGACCATGCCTGTTCTCAACATGAGGCTCAAGCTCAAGGTCAAGCAGCAATCGTCATTCCTTATCATGCAGCAAGCATTAAGGCCTGTTCAACATTAACTCTGCAAGGGTTCTCATTGGCCTCAAATTTTCAAATTTCTGCTTAGAAAGACCCTTTTCTGGCTTTTCAAGATTTTATTGTCTTTTTGCAAAGTTGTCTCTTTGGGAAACTCTGTATGGACTAATACCTCACTTTCCCCTTACAGCCTTTGTGGAAGACGAAGGGGAAGCAGGCTGGACATCTCCCCTGCCCAGATTTCCCACATCACGTTGTTGTTATTGCCAGGTTAGGCTTTTTTTCCTTTTCTTTTCTGGGTCTCCTGCCAAACATTTGTCTGCTTTGTCAGGTTTTTATTTATTTTTTTTCCTGGGGAAAAAAGCCTGTTTAATCTTAGCAAATGGTTTTTTTCCACTTCAATAGCCTCAAAATTTTCCCTGGAGAGCCGTAAGCCCTTTAAATATATTTAGGTTGCCAGATTTCTTATGTTCTCTCTCCAGGAAGCCAATTTTGCTTCTAAGCTCTTGAGAAAGGGCCAGTCTCATCTTTTCTTGCACTTTGAAGCAGTTGTACACCACCTTCCCTCTTTTCTTTTTTCTTTTCTCAGTCCTCCTTAGGTTTAACACTTGTCCCTGAGGTAGCATAAAGGCCAGAAACCCTTCCCAGGCTTGTGTTAAGCTCCTTATCCACTCTGGGTCTTTCATCCTGTATCCATCAGCAACTCATTCTGGTGTTTCATGACAATCGTCCCCACATGCATTGCTGTGCACCAGGCTGAAGATACTAACCATAACTAAATGCTTCAATGGCTGCGTGCCCTGCTCTGATACAGAAGCTCCAGGGAGGATTTTCTTTGTTTGCTTTTTTAACATCAGCTCTTTAGGAAACTCAGCATGGTCCATTATCTTATTATGTCCACAGCAATTTTTGTGAAAGACAAAAAAGATGTTCCCAAGCTCCCTTTTTTTTCCCGTTGAACATCACTCCTGGACACTTGCTGGGTATGGAAATCCCAGAACAAAATGGTGTCCTGGGATCTGGCCAGTTCCTTATGAACCAAAGCTGTTTTACAGATTTCTTGTTTCTGTATCACTTGTGCATGATCAGACACAGATACACTGCCTAACAAGTCTCACTGCACACATGGGGATGAGCCTGGTTCAATTACAAAAGGAAAGTGGTTTCAGCATGTGAACCGAAGGCAAGACAGCTTGTAGGGTCTGTAACTGAACCAACAAATGAGTTGTATAATACGTGACCTCTGGGACAAAGACAAGTCCCTTCTTCAGATGTTGGCAGGTTTATAAACAATGCAAAAGAAAAAAGGAATTAAAAAAAAACATTGCAGCTGAAGTGTTCTGTGATGACCTGAGGAGAAGAAAGATTTACTCTGCTGACTGACTGGCTTCGTGGTGAGATTGGAGTGTTGCAAGTAATGTGTCTTCAGACACTGGGGAACAGGCATGGCTACTCAATAAAAAGTGCTGTTTATTTTATAATCAACAGCTCTAACACAAGAAACTCTCGGTTTCTCTCATTCACGATGATGAATTATTTCTAGGATCAATGAGATTCCCTTTTACTGGCCCCTTATTTAACATATATAAAAATACGCACACATTAATGTGCTTAAATAGCACATTTCCAGCCAGGAGTTAAAAACATGTTTCATACATTATTCCATAAATATGTCAAGACTGTTATTACTGAAAGACAAGCTTTCAGTAAGGCACTGTCCATCTGGTGTCACTAAGGTGCAGAAGGGATTTAATAAGCCAAGAATGCATCTGGAAACATACTATGGGTATCCTGATTTGTGTTCTAATAAGCGTGTGTTCATCTCCGAGAGACACAGGGCTGAAGTGTGACAGGAATGCTGCTCTTGTCCACTCAGCATCCTGGGAATGGGAATTATCATTTGGGCTCATCAGAAAACAGAATTTCTGTCTTGTGGGGAAAGACAAGATGTCTCTGGTTGCTTTAATCGTAAACCAGGACAATAAGTTAAAACTTTTAAGTTATTTTTCATGAACCAAAACATTCTGAAAATATTTCCTTCCAGTCTTATCAGAACACTCAGCCATTATATTGTATTGCTTGCAAATCCATTCAAATAATAATTCCAGTGCACTCATGTACAGAATAACATGAGACTTGTTGCACTTTAAGTCTCAAGTCAGTGCTTGTTTAACCTGGAGGCTCTGCAGCAAGACCTTGAGCCTGAATGCTAAAAAAGCAGCTTAGGAAAGAAAAGGTTCCAGGTGTAATTATGGCAAGAGCCTGGCTACCGAGAAACACGGAGCAAAACACAAATAGGATTAGCACCCATGAAATCTTAATGATGGCTGTGTAATTTATACAGGATTTTTGGCTTGTCAGCATCATTCTCACTTTCTGGGCTCCACTCTTGTTGTCTCGGAGCAGGAAAAGGCCACTGTTGTTCTCCTGCCAGACCCAACAGCCTTTAGTCAGATTTAAGAGAAAGTGGCTGTGGGAAATGAAGATTAACACCCTGGGGACAGGTGAGATTATCTCTTTGAGGGTCATTATAGTTTTCATAAATAGAATATATCTGTCTCTGTATACACACACTTATGTCCAGCACATCCATAGCACAAGGTATAAATGGAAAGCCTGGGGAATACTTAATCACAAGGACTTAATCATGTGGGTCTGGGTGAAGCACTGCACTCTGCAAGTGGCAATGCAGAGGAGAGAAACTGCTAATGGAAATGCAAGGAGGTGTGTGCGACAGGCCCAGTGTGTGGGTCTGTGTGTGAGTATGCCTTTAAGTTCTCTCTAATGGAAGAACAAAAATTAATCTACCAGTAATTAAACTTCCTCACCTCTTTTTCATAAAAATGGTTCTTGCCATTGCTATTCGTATTATGAGACTGAAGATGTGAGTCCAAATGCTCCCTTTATTGATGTATTCGCTCCAACAATGCAATTTCTGAAGCCTAATTTTTTGATAGCCCATTTCCTGATTGCTGCATTTGGGATTATCGTTCTGAGTTGTGGATGGCCAAATTAATCACTCGCGTATATAAGGCGCAGTATGCATACTAAGTCTTCCGCTTATTTCACCTCTCGCCACAGGGCCACAAACACCAGACACATAAGGGCAATTCTTGTTAGAGAGGGACCAGAGCAAGGGTAGTCAGAGGTGAAGCTTTGCACAGGACAATTCACACAGCCTGGTTCAGCCATGGCTGTGCTCTGATGCCACAGCTTACACACACACAACTCCAAACAGACAGGACTTAAAAAGAAAATAAGCCATTTCCCTAGCCCCATTCTGCTTGCGTCCACAACCTCCAGCAATGCAACCACAACCCTTCCTTGAAGGGTTAGCAGAGTGAGCCAAGGGCAAAGTAAGGGGTTCTGTCGGGAGCTGAAAATACACGTTTCTCTTTGTAATGGTAGTGAACTGTATGTCTGACTTAAATGAGAAAAACAGTTTTCTGGTCAAATCTGCTGCTAGCCTTCAAAATATATAAAATGCAACAAGCTGTGTGTTTAGCACAGGGCTCAAGTCTCTGGGTTCTGAAAACACTGCAAACCACTTTTGTTCTGATCTGGTATCACATCTGCAGATGGCTGGATAGCTGCTATATAGCAGCTCACAGACAAGTACCGAACATGGCACCTCCTCTGTAGTTCCTCAGATCTTCTGCCTCTGCCTTCTTGCTCTTGCCCACAATGCCTTGTGCCTAGAAAGTGTAAGGCTCTGTGTAAGAGCCTGAGCTCTGCAACTCATATGTTAGCTGGGTCAGCAGATCCCCCAGTAGAGGGACAGGGATGAATCACTGGATAGTGTCTGGGCTGGAGTAGTGCTGCTGCAGCAACCCAAATACCTGCCAGCGATGTCAAATGAAGCACCGCTCACTTTTTCAAGGAGACTTGTACTTTTACTTCTGAAATAATCCTGACAAAAATTGGTTTTTTACATATCTTTCATCAGACCAGCAGACCATCCTGTGGACTCACTTCCAGGTAGGCTCCCATCACGATCCAGAGGTAGGCAGAAACTCTGGAAATGAGATGGCAGTCCTGGAAGGACAAAGGAGAGATGGATTCAAATTGGATCATCTCCTGACTTCACTAGCTCAGCTCCAGGCACTGTGAGCCCCCTATGCAGTCAAGGCTGATGCTGTAAAAGAAGCACAGGGTGACATAAAGGAATGAAATAATACGGACATGTAGAGACATCACTTGTGACAGGGGGTCCTTGGTTTCAGCATTATATTACTACCAACTGAGATATTCCATATTTGTTCCCCAGGAGGGAACATGATCTAACTAGACAGGAGAGGAGTAATAGGAAGTATTATTCTTCCAGCATTACAGATAGGCAGCTGAGGCAAGCAACTAACTCACACCTATTTAGTGAGTCTGCAATGGAAATTGGTCTTAAATCTGCATCTCCCGGGGCCTATTGCAACACTTAAGCCACAAAATCAGCTTATTTCCCTATGGACCAGCTTTCTTCCCTGTACAAATGCTCAATCAATGTTCAGCTGTTCTGGAAAACAGTCCTGGCCAACTCACAGGACCAGCCTTTCTCATGAGGCTTTCAGGGCTGTTCACTTGGACACTCGTTCAGCTCTTCAGCAGGTTGGAGAGTCAGGGAGGACCCTTGAAAAAACTGCCAATTAATCCCTCAGATTTCATCTTCTACTTCACCTAAATAGTGACTTTCCACATGAACCGCACAAGTCAGCCACACTCCATTTAATGACGACTTTTAATATGAGTCACACATGGAAGTAGCTCCATGCCAGTGTTTTTGAGCCTACATGCACTAGAGATGGCTTAGTCAGACATGCTTATACTCCCTCCCTCCATTCCAAGGCATAGATTTGCTCTCATTCTTTCTGTCCATCTTTCCTGACACACTTTTTTCCATCTTTTCCTTTCCCTTAGATCAAAAAAGCAGCCTAAGGACAGGGCATGTTTTACCTTCTGCTTGCAACAAGACTGAGGTTGTCTTTAGAGCTGGTGCCTGATAGATCTGAGCTATTTCCTGCAGTCCAAGTAAATTTAGAACCAGTCACCACCCATCACCTCACCTGCTGACCATTTTTTGAAACTGGGGATATAAGTAGTCTTTTGAGCAGATACACATTCATATAGCTGCTACTTACTCCCATCTCTCTCATTTGTAAATCATGTTTTGAGGACATGGAAAGAGGCATGAAGCTAAATAGTAGATATACCCCATATACAAGGTTTTGGGTTTTTTTCCCCCATGTGTCATTTTGCCATTCATAGCTTTGCTTGCTGATACAGTTAAGAGGATATCTAGAGAGGAATGTTACTGGTAGTGAACCTCAGAAAGTACCAGTAAAGATCAAGCTGTCTGGACAACTCTCTGAATCCTCAGAGCAATCTGAAGTTCTAGCATCTGGGAAAGTGTGCTGGAAAGCTTGCAGGGACAGACATCCCTAATGAGAAGAGGTGCATGAATAAGGGATTTCTTTTGTTTGTTTGCTTGCAGTTCTGGAAGGTCAGAAAAGAGAATGATTTCAGGGTAATCCAAATACATATTTTAAGGAACATTCTCAACAAACAAAAGGTAAACTTGTTTATTTGCAAATTGTGGCTGTTCAATAGAAGGATTTTTGGTAAACTAAACTAAAAGTTTCTTTCAGCTTTTTATTCCTTTTTGGGGTATATAACTCAAAAAATTGCCTTTTTTTTTTTTTCTTTCCCTACAGAATGTTAACTTTCTTGAGTTAAAATAACTCATTGAATTGACCTACATTAATGGAATGTCTGGACTAAATTCTTAAACAGCAACAACAGTATTGTCAAACAAAACAAAACAAAACAAAAAAACCTTAGTTATTTTAGTGGCAATCTGAATAAAACAGTAAAACTGAAATGGCGTCAGAATTTTTTTTCAGAATTTCTTTCAGAATTTCTGAAACTAAGGTGAATGACTTGCTGAAATTGGCTCCAGTTTAGTTTGTGACGTTAATAACTTCCTTGAATTTGTCTTTATTTTACCTGAACACTGCTGTCAGATTTTACAAAGCAGGCAGCATACTGCCTTCCTTATTTAACAGAACTGTAAAAGAATTTCAATCAGCTTCTTAAAGCAGAACAAAGCAATTAACAGGGTGACGTCAAAGACAAATTGTTAATAGAACCTGACCACTTAAGGTCTCTTAATTCTGTGCCTGGCTGCTAAATATTGGTAAATCTAATCAGGGCTGGCAATAAATAAAATGTTTGTGACATCAACAGTTCTGCCTGAACACTCAGCATGGAAAAAGAAAGGCTCTTTATCATCAGTGTGGAGACATTGGCATCTTGGGGCCATAGGAGTCTTTCACAAGCATCCAGGAATTCATTTCTTTATTCAAATCCTTGGCTAATATTCTCAGCACTTTCGAGTCTGCAGATCTTGGCTGAGAATCACATGCTAACATGCTCTTTGCTATTATCAGGGCTGGATATTGACTGTAGAGGTCTAAGTGGTAAATACTATGGAAACACTTTTGCTTTGGCATTTCTGCACTCCACATGCAGAAGGGGAGTGGGAGGAGCAGCAGCAATCAACACATATATTTTAAGTTACCCATACTCCACTCAGCCCCCTTTTTTGAATCAGAAAAGATTCTTGCTTCTGAGGTTAAGTTGAAGAATTGGGGGGGGGGGGGGTGGAAATTAGAAGGTTAATCATTTATCCTTTCCCAGCCAACGAATCTTGGTCTAACACTGGGACAAATACTGCTGCAGGGTCACCACAGGAAAAAAAAAAAAGTCTCAATCAACAAAACTTGAAGAAATAAGCTTATTGAAAGCAGAACCTCCTTATCATCACAAAGACTTCAGAGCTCTCATTCTTTGCTCATGATATGCAGGCCATTTAATGGCATCAATTAAATTTGTCCTGCTCTGCTTACTGATGCAACCGAAACCGCAACTTGGTCGAGGAATGCTTAATTTTTTAACACAAACACTTGACTGTATTCCCCTGTGGCTTTCGGGCACCACAAACAGAGGAAAACTGAGATCCCATAGAAAGTCCTATGGACTTTGTGCAGCACTGGCAAAAACCCATCAATACCTGGTGGAACACCAGCCTGGACTGAAATCTGCTGCTGAACTCACCTAGTGCCCCGGGGAAGAGCCCACACAACTATCCTGACAGCAATGTCAGGACCAATCTGAGAATTGTATCTGCTTTGCTCAAAGGATATTGTAATGTAGAGGCAAAGAATTAGAAGCTTGAGGTCAGAAATCCTACACTTTCTTTACAGGTTGAAGGAAAAAGACTGGCAAAGGATAAGGAGAAATGTTCATCCCTGAAGTACATTTTCTTTTGGTTTTTTGCTAGGTACCTGTTAATTAGGGTAAAAGTGGGAAACACTATCTAACAAGGTTCCTGGGAGCAAACTGGAAAAAGCATTAATGAATTCAGCATTACAAGATGGTTCCTAAGCAACAGAACATTTCAGTTGAATATTAACCCTAGTCACAAGGAGAGAAAGAAATGGTCTCACAAATAACCTAAATGTCAGTGATTAAGACAATGCCTCTTTTGTGCAGAACTGCTACTGGATACCTCAAAGCAAGCATGGTTTGGGTAATGTTTGAGAAAACTAGTGGAGGACAGTTTAATTTCCAGACTTTTTGGAATTCAGTTGCTGCTTTAGTATTAATCATGACTGTTTATAATAAAGCATCTTAGAAGATGAGGTAAATGGCAATAGAAAGACACAGGTCCTGTAGCATTAAATTTTATAGAAATATACTCCCATGAGGGTGCCATCCATGAACACAGACTAGCCACAGCATAACTTCAGGTAGAAAAGAGGTGAACATTGCAAAATAGTGGTATAGGAGTTAGTGATTTTAAGAGGTGAGAGTAACAGTGTAAGTATTATTTGCTATTTGGCTAGCTAGTGTGTAGTTGGATGAGTTCAAAACATTGCTCAGTACACCTGAAAACAGGTTATCACAGATGTCAAATAGTGACTGTGCAGCTGTCTAAGGGGAATAAATGTGTTCAGCCATGGAAATCTGGTCATTTCCAAACATGTTATCACATTTCCGGACAAAAATAAAGTGGCCATCAGTCTTTTGTGTGCCAAAGCAGGATTTAATTTCTTGAAGACGTATGAAGGACACAGATTTTCATCCTTACATTCTAATACTTATTCTTTGAGTATGCAATGAAGTTTTTGAAGATGTACAAGTAAATAAATTAATTTGTTTATGAAATAAAATTAATCATAAATGCAGTCCCTTCAAAGAAGAGTAGCATCTAAGGCAATTTCTCCTTTGTCCCAATTGATTTGAAAGGACTGCAAATACAAATTCACATAAATCAAGAACTTGCAGTGTGGTTATATTTAAATAAATTAAGTTGATCACTGTATTTAACTTTGAGTAACTGTATGGAGGTTACCAACTTTCTTCTAGTCCATAACCAAGGGAAATCCCTATTCCAAACAAACAAGGAAAGCGAATGTTGCAGAAGGTTCCCTGGTATGTTTTGGCAGCTCTGCCAGTGCAGACTGGGCAGTAAGTGCCAGTTGCTGGTGTTTGCTGGCTAGTATCTCAGAGCAGTGGTTCACAGCCTGCAAAGTCTATGGACTACGTGCCCATGAAAGATGACCACATCAAGCAAGTTCTTACAATGTGATATATGAAAAGAGGTTTTTCATTTCAGTAGTAAATTTGTAGACTTTAAGAGACTGAAATTCAATACTAAAATCTGCCTTTAAAATGAATTTTAAAAAATACACTTTAAAGCAGATTCTATATGACTGCTAACACTGTAACATTATTATCTAATAACAGTTTCCTTGAGTTTCTTTACCAGTCTTGTATGACATTTCTGATAGTTAAGGGAAACATAAAAGAAATCAAAATACATTCCTAGACAGAACCGAAGTTAAATTGCAGCATATGTGGAACGTACAGGTGAAAACTTTTTGAAAGAGACTGCAATTAAGCCCCAAATGCAATCCTGCAAAACCTGGTTCAGAATTATTCTACTAGGAAAAAAAAATTGTTTACATTCAGGTATTAAAAGTAAAGGTGATAAGCAATCTCAACTCTGTCTGCAGTGGTGATACTGGGGTGAAAATATGTGAAACATAATTGCATGAGTCTTTAAAGACCCTCATTTAGAAGCTGATGATATTGAATATCTATAAGTGTAACCACCTTCCTATTTCATGGTATAACAGTGGCCAGGCTTGGATGGCTTAATGCTTCTTCATGTGGCATCTGAGCTTTGGAGCAAAAAACCTTTGTTCGTGATGGTGAAAAGAGCACAGCTAAAGCAGGATCTGCTTTGAGCTGCTGTATTTCTTATTTTCCTTTTTTCTGCCTTGGCCCATTGAATCTGTTTCCCCCACACCTTTTCATGACATATAGTTAGATGGTGGACAAGCAGTGCCCACCCAAAAATAACCTGCCTTTATTCAGTGCAAAGCATCAAAGCATTAACAATCTTGCATGCAGGGCTGTAGCAGGCTCCTGGATCTAACAGGCTGCACAGTTATCAGGCATCTTTCTCTGACTGACATTTATCTCCTTGTTTTGCAGAAGGCAGCGAGAGAGAAGTTGGCTTAGGTCAGGTAAAAGCATCCAAAGGGCAGGAAAAGAAACCCTGTGCATGACAGCGTGCACCACACAGCAGGTTCTGCTTCACTAGGAACTGCTAATTGTCCTCCACGTGGAATTAACTCTCCAGTCATCCCAACAACTACTACTGCATCTAAATCTTCCCTTTAATGGGCTCTCAGGGAGCAAGCGGCATGCAACCTGAACTGTGCTCGCCACTACATCAATCTTCCCTTCATCACTCTCACGCTATGCAGCAATTGAGAGGAACAAGCATCGAGCGGAGTTGCTTGCCCTGGCTGTAATTCCTGACCCAGAGCTGCTGCTCCAAAGCTTGGAAAATAGATTTTCTCAAAGAGGGATCATCTTTTGGCAAGAGTATCTTCCACGGTGGAGAAAATCCTGGGGAATGGGCAAGAGGGAAGAAAGGATTCTGGGCTGGGCATCAGAAACCAAAAACGTCACTGGGAGGGCAAAAGAGAAAGCAGAAGGTTCTACAGTTTTCAAGCAGGAGGCAGCTCTTGACTTAAAAAGCTAATCTGATGCATTAGAGACATGCTTTGGCTGTAAGCATTCAAGGATCAGTCGGGTTCTTCAGGGTATCTTGCGCAATGGGAAATAAATAATACTAAAAGTGGTTGGTTTGCCAAGGGAGCAAGAGAAAGCAGTGGGAAGAGCAGGGCGGGTACCTTTTATTTCCATGTGTACTAGAGGATTCTGATCTGAGAAAGAGGTTTGGTTAATTATAACACGTCAGGCACACCAGTCATTTGATCAGGAATGTGAAGTGTGTGTACACAACTTTGGAAATCCAGTAATTGTTTATAAGAAGTGAAGGTTCAAGGTGAACAACTTTCACCATGTGTTGAAGGCTTGAATTGATTCCCATAAAACTTCCAGCTAAAGGGTCCAGCTGGCAAATATAAATTCACAAAATACTTTTGCAAACAGGAAAAAGATTAAAAAAAAATTTAAAAATCAGTTGATAGATGATACTGTTTGCATGGAATAAATGCTCCACCTCTGTTAAGAATAAGGGTTCATAGCTAAGCAACCAATTTCACAAGAGAAGGGTGGGAAGTGAGCTATTTTTTCCCCTGTGACCAAATTACACACTTTCTATTCACACATCTAGATGCAAGAATAACCTTTCTGCAGACATTATTTTTTTAAAAGTTTAATTAATATTTCTGTTTGCCTTGAGTAGTTCACAGAAACTGAAAAAAAAAAAGAAAAAAGAAAATAAAAAAGAAGACAGTGTAGCAACACAGAAGAAAAAAAAAAAAGCCCAGTGTTACTTTAACACTGACAACAAAAGTCACCCTTAGATGAATTAGTGATAAACTCCTGGGGAAGACTTCAGCTCCATATGGTGATATTTAATATTAGTCACGTAGAATCGGCCAAATCAACTCCACATCCTGCAGTACCTGTGGGACCTGGTCCTGCCTGTTTAGCATTCCACTGCGACCACCCGTGAAACACTGCAATTGTCTCTCCTGATATAAATAAATAACTCCAGAATGCCAAACAGAAAGGGGTGGGGATGGGAATGATAAATCCAGAGTCAGAGGCGACCGCATGAGAAGGAGAGTGGCAGGGCTGTGGCTATGATTTAGTGGTGCTAATGAGCCCTGACAGAAAGAGCCTCCAACAAGCTTGTGTCAGTAGCATAGGTCCTGTCTGAAGAAAACCAGGCATTCAAGGTGCTGTATGGGTTCATGGGCTCCACGTCTCTGGCCCACATTTCATTTCTGAATTATTAGTTAGAAAAGCACTTCTTCCTTCACGCCACAGGATAACTCTAAGCCTCCAACTCAGAATGTGCATCCAGACTTGGCTCACTGCAGCGCAGGGCTCAGCGTCTTCAGGCTGGAGCTTTGGGGTTTAGGCTGATCTAGATGGAGAAGACAAGGCAAGAACAAAGCTTGTCTGGGCTCTGCTCTGTCTTGAACAGCTGTTTTTCAAAAGCTGCCTGTGAAAAACTCAGTTTCTTTAAGAAATAAGCTTCCCCGTTTGTCTTTGCTCCCTGATGCTCACGCTACATCTATTAATCCTGGCCAAGCACCCTGTCTATTGGAGCATAACCCAAAAGCTGGAAACATTCTACTCCACTCAGCAGAAGTGACTGAATCATTCCTCTACCTCTAATGGGACCACCACAAGCACTGTCCAATTAGCCTTAAGCAACCAATATACCCAGAGCTGTTTTCAAGAATGGAATAGAAGCTGTGCTTAATCCATGCTTATTTGCCACATGGTACTGGCTCTCCCTCTTGAATGCGACATTCACAGGAAAATAAATTAATACAATCCTCTCCCAGCACCTGACCCACTCACTTTACATGGATATGTACTTCTCCTACATAGGTGTTGCCACAGATTCAAAGATACCTTATTTGGGGCTTGGTTTTTTTGCAAACCTATTGACAGTGCCTCCCCCATCTGTACTCTCCAAAGATCACCACTATGCAGAATTGTCCTGTTGACCTCCCAAGGTCACATACAGAAGACCCCAAGGCTGTGCTAAGGTAAGAAACCCCTAGCATGCAGTCTCTTTTTATGGATTTTAATTGTTTATCTTCCTAAAGAAGCAATGAAGCAGTAGACACCAATGAAAATAAAGCCATGTTCGGCAGCAGGTGAAAGCTGCATCCTGACTGAGACGAATATCCCGGGCAGTGGCTTGGGTCAAGTTCCACCTTATTACCCTCACATGTGTGAATACCTCCCTACACACACCTAGCACAGATAAATGGCCCACATACACTCACACAATATTTATAACAACAGTTTTTCTTCCCCTGACCTAAGTCAACTTATTCTTTGGTTTCCTACTGCCCTGGAGTCCATCAAAGCCAGTTGCCATGGAAATAGTTGTGATGTACTTTCACAATGTCCTTGGCCGTGAGTGTATATCAAGAGCTCTCTCTGCTGGTCTGGAATCACCATCATTCCTCATGGCTCCAAGTGGTCACGTCACTGCTGATACTTGGAAGATCTCAGAGGTACACCCTGTGTTTCTAAGCATCATCAAGGTCTGAAGTCTGGCATAGTAGCTCCTTTTCTCGAGCTAGCTAGAAATGCTCAGCTTACTGAGAAACTGTAATGTCCAGCCTCCACTCTCTCACAAACTGCTTGCCATTTGGTGAATAGGGTAGCTAAGTGACCAGGGGAGCAGTGAGGAAGAAGCAACTTTGCCTATGGTGAGACTGATAGAGAATGCTCCAAAGCAAGAGCATGGGAAACTGAAAGGGTATGAGAATTTCTATTATTTCTATCATTTTGTTTTCTATTTCATCAGTGCTGTCAGCCTAGGAAAATTGGCAGTGGTCTAAGCCCTTGCTCAAGCAGTACTTTTTTAAACATTTCAGTAAAAGGGGGAGTTCCTTGTGTTGGGTGGGAACACACAAAAGCCCTTTTTTCACGCCTGCCATAACAACTTAAGAGGACTGAGGTTACAGTGTGACTTTTACCGTACAATCTCAGTAACTCTTCTGTGGGCTGAGCATGCTTTGCTGCTTTCCAAATACTCCCAGGAGCAGCAAAGCTAAGGCTTATTATTAACATCATTTGTTATTATTATCTCCTCCTTAATCTATGGCTTCTTAGGAGACCTGCACAGGACAGAGTCTGCTACTAAGTCCCAGAGGTTCTTATAAGCAAGAGATTTGCAGGAGCCAGTTCTACATTTGCCTTCCTCAGGCTGGAGGTGTAAGGCCTTTAACTGACAATGGCTGCACCAACCCTCTGAAATCCCTTTCTGCTTGAGTGTACATCCTCTGTGCACTGGAAACCCACTAGAGAAGGTTTCTTTGCAATTGGCAGCCACTGAGCACCCTGAAACAAAGCCAACTCTTCTACATCATGCCTCTCTCATAAAGTCGGTCTCAAGGAGTTGAGCTCTCAGAAATATCCCCTTGAAAAACATTAGGATCTGACTTATAATTGGTGTAATTACCGTATAAAAGGAAGAAAGTAAGATTTAATTAACCAGGCACTTCTTCTACCAAGCTTGCTCTCTGCTAAGCACATAGCTGAAGACCTAAGCATGCTATGTCTCAGAAAGGATTCTTGTAACTGTCATGGTTGATGACATCTTTCTGATGGACCAGCAGTGAAACAGCAAAGACGACCACTGAGGTGTTACTCATTGTCTGCCTTCCACTTGTAGTGCAAGCCAATTGCTAGCTTTCAGCAGAGCCCAGGTGGGCCTTTTTAACTTAAAAATAATAATTCCTAGAGTTGTATAACACTGTGGGTCTTTGTAAGGTCTTGGTTTTAAATTGTTTACTTCAGAAGTGCATGGCTGTGACAAAAGCTGTTTCTAATCTATGCAAAAATCATCCAAGAAGGTACTTTCTAGACCCAAGTCTGGGTTGAAGTTGCTTAGAGTCATAATTAATAAGGGACCTTTTGTTTCCGCCAACCATTGTATGTTTTTGATTTATGAAAAGTAGAGGAAAAAAATGCACCAGAGATAATTTAGGAGGGAAATACAGCAATTAAATGGTGCAATAGAAGGATAAGGGGCAGAGAAGGCTGCTGATGTTATCATCTGAAAATCTCAGAAAGAACAAAGTTGAGCCAAACAGAGATTATTTTCCCTCCAATCCTGATTCGTTGTTAATAATTGGCACAAATAATCAATTGGAACCACAGTGCAAATACATACAACAGAGGGGTCTTGGCAAATTATTTTTTTTTCCATGAACTTATTAGAGCTGATTAAAACCTTGTCATTGATTTTTTTGGGCCATGCTGGGGAGACCAGACATGAGGTCAAGCACACAGTGGGTAAGTGTTTCATTAAGTCTAGTCCTTCTGAGAGTCAAGAAGAAATGCCAAGAAGTTACATGGAAGTTTTAAGTGCTAATCCTGAGATCTACCTGTTTCATAATGTTTCATTTTGACAACAGCCATCCTCCTCACATCCCACATCCCAAACTAATGAGATATTTAGTCACTGAGAAGAGAGAATTGTGCCAAATACTAGTTCACAACATTTCTAACGTAGGGGAACAAAGTCAGGCTTATGTGACTGCTTTCAAGTCCCTAAAATAAAAACTTTTAACTGTTGAGTCTTATTTCTTCCCCATCCATTTATTGGTGTTCTCCTTCACTCAAACAAATGGACATAGGACCATTAGGAAGAGGTGTGTGGTATCCTGGAAAGGAAAACATGGTGCCAAGAACTAGTTGTGAGGAAAGATTAGCTCAAATTTATCCAAGTCAACCAAACTACTCTAACTCCTAACTGTAACCTTCTGTACAGTCAGTGAAAAGACCTCCAGGAAGTTATTTATTTTGCTACTCTCTGCAGGTGCTGGTTTCTCTGTGAGCTAGTCCAGGGTAGTTAAGCACCTCGACTGGGTACTTTCCCAAGACGCTATCTTGGATTTACAAGGATTGGGAAGGGAGAGATTTAGGTCATTTATTACTTCTCATCAGTGCAATTCCTGCTCCCATGTCAGACAGTTCAGTAACAACAGGGCAGTCCCTCTGGCCTTCTTTTGTGTATCTGGGGCTCTCTGCCGCAGTTAGACATTAAACATTAAGTGAGGGGAATTTGAGCTTACACGCAGATTTGAGGAAGTCACCATTCAGACTGTTAAAAATCCCCAGACACTACAGTCATCCTACTGAAATACAGACAGGAGAAGGTTTTAGTTGTGGAATAACACAGCAAGAAGCTTCTTTGACATATATTTTTGGATGCCTGGCTTTGGTAGTGGACTGTCCAAGTAAAGGCAAAGCACTGGCAAATGGAGCAATGTCACAGCTTTGGCTAGCCTGAGCTTTTTTCTGTGAGATGCTGAGCACATGTGAGAAACGAGATACCCTCAAGGACCACTAAAGCATTGAGAATCAAAATCACATTGAGCACAAGTTTGGATTAGACCCATTTTTCTACTTCCTAATCCACTCCACCTGGCACAGCAAAGCCCTTGCTGCGTGAGCGGATGGTCCATGCATGTGAAGCCTGGAAGCACCTGCCGCTCGTGATGTACCTTAGCAAACCACTGCCTGGGAACTTGGGAGAGATCCAGGTTCCTCCAGCAACAACGAACAAGATGCTGCTTCATGTAAACCTCATTTGCATTTATACTCTAAATCTGTTTCAACTCTATCATCCGTATGTTTATCAAGGAAGAAAGGAGAAGAGCAAGAAGAGAGGAAAGCAGTTGAGTGCCTTCTCTCAAATTATTGCACTCTCATTTTAACTTCCCATTCGTGCTGACGTCCCTTCCATCCACGTGCCCCCCTCAAAGTGTCTTCAAAACTTCTTAGCACCTTTCTTCTTCTGTTCACTTGTCTCAGATCTTCATTAACATTACAAACTCACCCTGGAAATGTTTTCCCTTTGTGAAAACATCACATTTAAAACAACAACATTGCAGCATCCACCAGAACTTTTACTGTCCCTTCATGAATGATTCTGGTTGAAACTCATATCTCTCTGGGCTGACCAATGGCAGAACCATATGACAGACAACGAACTTTGATAGCAAAGGCTTCCCAGGGATAAGGAGAGGGTCCTTCATTTAGAAAAGAGTGCTTTAAGCCAAAGTTGATGCTTCTTTAAACTTCCTTCATTGGTAGATGTGACAGGTTCAGCTGGAGAGGAGGGATAGGAGCTCACTGCATTGCTAGGCTGGGACTCTTCGGCATTTGATACTCGTAACAATATTTTTCAAAAGTAGGCAAAAAAGGATTCTGCAAGCAGTGTGTCATCACCCAAACTCTGTGAGGTGAAAGATAGCTTCTTCTGGAGAGGTGGTAGGAAGGAGATTCCCAGTGCTCCATTGCTTGCCTTCTTTTAAACAAAATCTTTTGAGGTCCAATTTTGGAAGCAGACAGATTTTTCTTTTAAAGGTGAAACAAAAGCTTAAAATGAAATGCAAATTGTTTCAATTCAGCTCCAGTAAAATGGGTCATCTGATCTGGGAACATTTCTCTGAGTTTCCCATTTCCTCGGTTCAGCAAACAGCCTTAAAATGGCAGGCAGTGTCCCAGCCCAGGGCTGCTGTCGAGCCTCCTCATCTTCTCTCAGCCAGACAGAGCGCAGAAGTTTGAAACAAGGGTTTTCCTTCTGAAAACCGAATTATGACATCCAGATCTCTCTGCACAGCTTCTTCATCCACTGCTGAACTGAACAACATACCAGACCAGTCACATATTTCTGTGCAGACAACTACGGAGGTCCATGGGGAGGACTAAAGCTTGTTCTCTGGTCTGGAGGGAAACTGGTTGTTTTGCCAGATGCATGGGTTTGTTTTTGGTTATTTTGCTTCGTGTGAGACTAGGAGAAATTTTTCCCCAATGTCAGCTAAGATTTCCTGTCTTTTCTGGTGTGCTGTGTGCTCTGCCTCACCTGCTCACCTAGAAGCTTTATGTAACAGCCATACAACTATAGGAAAATCTAGGACATGAGAGACATCTGCTGTCACTCCTGCTGTCTTCTCTTGTGAAAATTAGCTGTGGTTTTTTTTCATCTTTCACTCCAGGTCAGTGATACGGGGTGGAGGGCAGTAGGACATGTTCTTTGATAGTGGTAAAGCGGCCATTCTACAAATATTTCTTGCACACATATCTACTCTGTGACTGCCTCTGATAGAAAGGATAGGAGTTGATAACTTGAAATGGTCCCTTCCAGTCCTATGTTTCAAACAGCTAAATAGTCCCTTACTGGTCTCAGAAATAAATCCTGCATCCCTCTTGGGCTCTCATTCTCAGGGATGTTTGTGAAACGGGTCAGTGCAGTGGCACAGCAAACTGAAGCTTAAGCAAGTGGAATTCCTTCCCTTCCAGCCAGTTTTTAGTAACTTCCTCCCACAAAGAATTTAGTTTAGAGTTAATTGAATTAGCAAAGGCCTTCAAATACTTCCACAAGGGACTGGCTTCATTTTGGCCTTACAAAGCCAATCAAATCAGCAGAGAAGCAGAAAAGCCAGTCAATGACTTACATTAATCATCTGAGAGAGCAAAGAGAGAAAAAAACCAACCCAACAAACCAAACAAAACAGAAAGGCAAAAAACCCCTAGACTGCAACTCTTAAAAACTTGGCTCACCCTAGACATAGAACACTAGATGAAAAATTGACTCTGTGAATTACATTATAGATTTTGAAGATGGGTCTGTTTTGAAGAGAGTCTGAGATTGAAAGTCTGGTACGTGCTGCTGAAGCTCCCTACAGCAGGGATACACCTACAAGGGGGACCTTTGGAGAGCATATGTAATGAACCCAGGGCTCACTGCACAGATGTCAAACGGTCTCTGCTTGTGCACACTCTGCTCAGGGTATTGGATTTGCTGTGTGTACTCAAGCCATTTGCCCCTTGCAAGTAAAACAAGTCCAGCATGTGCACTGCAGGCACATGAACATCAGTGGGTGGCCCCCAGGGTCCCTCCTCAGATTAGAGAGGGTACCTGAGCTTTGTAAGAGCATTGTTATACATCCAGCTTTTTCCAGAGCTAAAGGCAGGACTGTCTTCCTCAATTTTTTCAATCTCATAGATTGATTGAGGAGCTTTAAATTTTGCAGGTGGGTGTCCACCCTACCTCACAATCAAGCACATGGGTCATCCTTTCCCCATACTGGGAATGTTACTGTAATACACAGATGTGGCATCAGTATCACACAACCAGCACAACGTGCTTCACTGCAAATTTACTCCTTCAGTTGCCATAGTAAAGGTACACCTCACAGTGCTGCGGGCTGCAGTCATATGGTGTTATTAAATCCTTGCAACTTCTCACCCCGGATGAATACAAGACACCTGCCACAACCTGACAATTCAAAGGCAGTGCTACAAAACGCAGTCAAAATGGGAAAGATTGATTAAGCTGCCTGTTTTCCCTCCCAGCCAGGCAAAGAACCGAGGTCAGATTGGAGGCCCATCTTTACATATCTTTCCAGTTTTTATTTTTAAATGAGTCTGTTACAGAAGGCAGCAGACTGAAAGCCTGTCCCTCCTCCCAGTTTTTATATACTCAACACTTAGATTTAGAACTTGTAAATAGTTTTTACAAAGATCATTTATATCATTTTTATGAAGAGCTTTCCTGACTTCTCAGGAGAAGGATTGGTTTTGATTAATTTCTTGGTTCAAAGCATTCCAGAAGTTCTTTTGCACATGAAGGTTTTGGATTGGTGGTTTTTGTTAATTTGTTCTGTTTTGTGTGTGGTGTGGGTTGGGTTTTTTGTTTGTTTGTGGTTTTGTTTGGTTGGTTCTGTTTTGTTATTTTTGTTTCTTTTATGGAAAATCCTGTTTACCTCTTAGCTAGAGAGTTAGCAAGGGTAAAAAAAGTCATTTTTGTGACTAAGGTATTTCAAACTATTGCAACAAAATTTCCAAACTATCAAAAGAAAGGATTTTTTTTGGTCTTGCTTTCTCAAAACACATATTGAGACATGGCTTTTCCTCCAAAAATGTGGGACAGAAATATGTTCAAAAGATTTGAATCATTTTATGTGGGACAAACTCCTAATTTTATAGATGTACTACAAAAGCCCTAGGAAGTAAAAGATGAAAACAGCCCTGTATTTCACTTCTATAGCAACAAAAATAGTAGAAAGGGACAATTATTATTCTATTTTATTGGTAGTAAATGGTTATGCTAATTTTGATGGAAAAAATGTGCATGGAAGATCAAAGTTAACAACATGTCCAAAGCAGTAAAACACTAAAAATTCTTAAATGAAGTTCAGAAGCTCCTTTTTTTTTTTTTTTTTTTTGTTACAGAGAGTTCAGTAAGCAATGACAAGCTCTAGTGGCAAGCAATCACAATTACAAATCATTTAATTTTTTTATTAAATATTCAAAAAAGAGAAGAAAACTCAGTTAAAAGTCTTTGTAGTGTAGAAAATTATGTAAAGCTTTCATTTTACAAGATCTCTTATTCCCTATTTCTTTAGCAACATCTTCAGTTGCAGAAGATGACCCCTCTAGACAATCTTTTAGATAGATTTAAAGATGGTATTTATGGGGAAAGGAAAAAAGGATTGTGAAACTTGTGTCATTACCCTTTTTAGAGCCAAAATTTTTTACTTATAAACAAAACAAGATTAACCACATGAGAAAACATGACGAAAGAGAAGAGAGCAAGAAAGATACCAAATAATGAGACCTCAGTGCTGGAAAAGGGCAAGTGAATTCTTGGTCACCTTAACCACTCAAACTGGGAAATAATATAGCACTGCTGGATGTTTAAGATGCTGTATTCAGCTGCCTTTTTCTTAATTGTTATTTTGTGGTGTTATCAGAGATGCAGTCTTAGTTGGGTAAATCTTTTTTCTTTTAAACAAGGCAAGATAAAGGTGGCAAAGGGAAGAAGAAATAAGGTAGAAGAAAGGAAAAAAAAAGAAGGAAAATAATAACATAGCAGAAATAAAGGATGAGAGAAAAGAACAAACCTAGCTGTCTGCAGGGTTGCCAGTAGTTTGGCAGAGCTGTTGAAGACTGCACTGCTACTTCAAGCTTTCTCTAGAGCTCACTGCAGTGAATTTATTCTCTCAGAGCAAGATTACAAAGGCCTGAGTTGTCACAGTGGCCAGAAGATCCTGTGGCCTCATCATCTGCAATGGTAAAACCAGTTTCATCTATACTTCTTTTTTCTCTAACACCCTACAAAGGATCCTCAAGGATGAAGGCAAAAAGTGGTCTAATCTCTCATCACTCGAGGTCATCCATCAGATGAATAAAATCTAGGACGAAACCAGATTTTTACCATCTCCCAGGTAAACTCCCTGTCCATTGGGATACACTGCAAATGCTGCCAAGCCAGGATATCCTCATCACCATTTCCATAGCTCTGGAAAAAGCAAATAAGTCATGGCCAAAAGCACTCAGGCCTTTCTGTTCTACCTTCCACTTGTCACTTCTCATTCAGGTGATGTAATAATCTGATTAGGTGAGTCGGGAATTATCAATGTGGATAGTGAGCGGATCTTTTCACACTACAGGCAAAGGCAAAGATTGACAGCAAATGATGAAGCACATGCTGAGAGCCCAGTTCAATTCACATGGTCCCAATTTTAATTCTGAAATTCAAGAGACCTGAATCCTTTTCTTGCTCTTTTCAAAACTCTGCCTGTCTTCCAGCTTCTGTGAGAGCCTTTTTCCTCCAGTATGGTTTTGCTTAATCTCTCCACACACTCAGGTCTTTCCTTCCTCTCCATTCAGCATGATAGAGCTTTACTTGTCCCCTTCAGCTAGATTATTGTAGTTATTAACTATATTTACTAAACAGAGAGTTTTGTGATAGGCTAGAAAACCATCCAGGCAGGTTCCAAATGTACCGTGGAGTCCATAAAAACACCACAAGTGAAGATATTTCTACTACTGGGAGGGAGAAATCACTGATGAAGACATGGTGCATCAGCAGGGCTGACTGGCTGGCACATTAAGCTCCACAGACCTCAGCGGAGTACATCTACAGTAATGAATGCCAAAATAGTCAAAAAGTGGGACAGATAGCTCAGTTTATTATGTCTGCATTCAAACACAATCTCTTTTAGGCCTCAGTTCTGTGTAATTGTGTTTCTCAGCATGTCCTGTGCTCCATCTATCTTCAAAGAATGTGGTCTGTAAGATCCTGAAGAAAGAGACAGATCAGACCTTGTATGTTTGTCATGAGTGATCTACCTGTTGGATGACACCAGACACTTGCAAAGATTGTCTCCTAGAAAGGGTTGAGCTTTATGGATGGTCTCCTAGGAATTGTTATTGCTTATTATTTATGTATCTTGGAAAGGAGAGGAAAGGCACTCAGGGAGAGTGAAGAAGGTACAGGGTTGGGTGGGTCCATTCTTCATCTCAAACACAACAGTCAATTTCCACTGTCATAGTTAAAAAGGAAAATAAAGAAGCAGTAACATGGCACTGAATCCTCATTACCTCGCTGTAGAGCAGATTCTGGCTGCTGCTTTGCTACACAAACTGCCTCATCCAAGCTAAGAATTTAGCACTTCTGGCTGGGTGAGGGTTATTAGGTAGTGCTGACTTGATCTTGAGCAGTATAAACCATATATGTACTAATTAACACACATCACAAGCTTTAAGCACACTCTTCCCCCTTTACCTCCTTTTTTTTCTCCTCTTTGCGGGTGAGCAGGGAAGATGTAGGACCCAGGTTTCATCCAGAGCATTTGTGTTCTAGTGAGATATTTGTTTCTGTGGTTTAATCCTCAAACAGGAAGAGATAATAATCCCAGAAATTGGCATGGAGGCAGGTGTCAGAAGGAGCAGAGATAGCTGGAAAGCAAGCTGACTGAAGCTCTGGGTAGTGAGCAGCGTGGGCATTGCCATACAACAAGAGCACTTCAAAGACAGTGAGAATCAGTAAAGAATTCACAGCCAAAAATAACCCCAACCAGCCAACCAAAAAACATTAAACAACTGTCTTTTATAAGGAAAGGGGGACTTTTCTGGAGAAGGTCTCTCAGTGGACATTTTCTCCAAGTTGGCACTATTCTCAGAAAGCTTTGTGGTATTCAGGTACCACAGTGCTGCTGAGCTACTAAAGTCAAAGTAGACAGTAGAAGAGACACAACACTTTGCTCTGCAAGCAGAACAATATTATCAGTCAGAGCTGTGTTTGCAATGACAAGACTGTTACCCATCCAGTGACTCATACTCTCACTGACACTCAGGAGACCTGCACACTGTTCCTGGCTTTATTGCACAGCCTTGGAAAAGTTGCTTTACCTTCTTTGTCTTTTCTAGCCTCTGCCTACATAAAGCCTTGGTGTCTTGGAATATTGACTCTCTCTTAGCCCAGGATGGAAAAGTTTCCTAAACTACACAGCTGCATGAGAAAGAGTTTCTGCAGTTATTGCAGTAGGGAAAAAAAACCCCACCAACAAACACAAACCAAAACCACAAAACAAAACCAAACCAAACCAGAAGAATTAATTCTTTGACAGGGCTCGATGCCTTGCTATTGATTGAAGGTTTTGGTTTGTTGTTTAAAAACAAATTGAAGAATGAGTTCTGTCTTTTTTTTTTTGTTTTTGGCTGGATTTTGCTTTATTACATCTCTTCATTTCAGTTTTGTCTGTTTTGATAAGACAGATGAGGTTTCTTTGCTTCCCAACATAAATTAGATCAGCACATTTCTGACTACTGTAACAGATTATCATGAGCAGGATTCAAGCAGCACTGCTATAAGTTCTAGTTAAACCTTACTAGCAGTAAAACTCAAAATTTGTGGAAAACACAAGAAGTGAATGATGAGAACTTGTTTAAAAACTTGAATAAATATTCACCAGGGAAAACAAAAAGGCTACGCTGCTTTCATAGAGCTAATATTAATTTACTGATTTCTTGATTAAAATGAAAATGGAAAAATGATTCCCAGCAGGTCCCTCTTCTCTTGCTAAGTTAATAGCAGGGATGCCATTACACTGAAAGTGATTCATTTAATGTTAAAACCTAGAAATGTGTTCATTTCTTCAATTCATTCATCCGGTGAGGCTCAGTGATGTTCCACTTAGCTAGGACAATCTTCCTGCATTTGTTAGGTAGAAGGTGAAGGGTGGAAAGAGCAACTCATCATTACATGCTCTAACAGCTGGTTGCTAACTGGAGCCCAGGAGTCTGATGCTATGAAATGAACATGGAAGGACAACACAGCAGGAATCTGTATTGCTACTGGTCAGCCACTGTGACCTACTGAGTGGGTACAGAGAGTAACGTGACTTGGAAAAGACAGGGCAATGTGCAATCTGTGACATCAGAAGTAAGAGAGAGATGCGTGATCAAACAACAGGAAAACTTAATTGTAAAGAGCACGGTTCTACAAGTAACTCCATTCAGGCAAGGACAGATGCTTTGGGAGGTGTTTCTGGGCATGTGAAGCCCAGCAGTAATTCCTGTTACTTTGTGGTATCTCTCCATGTGTTTGGTCTGGCAGAGGCATTTTCACCTCTCTGATGCTTACCAATCATACTGACATTAATGTTAATAGCAACTTAAGATTCTCAAAGATCTGGGTTCTTCAGAAAGATCTAATGTTACTTATTGTTTGTACTGCCATTTAGCCCTTGCTGTTGCTCCTTCTCAAGTGAAGGAAATTAGTGGAGATGAAGTCAAGAAATCCTTTCACAGGAGCCTCAATACCTTCTGGGAAGGCTCACAAGGTTTAAAGAGAAAGATCCAGCTGAAAAAAATCATGTCCCAAATGTCTTCAGATACCTGTAGGATATGCTGTCTGGCATTCAGCTATTGGTTTCAAAAGGTCAAAGAGTTCCACTGGGTCCTGGATATATCTACCAAGTCTCTGCTACCCTTGGGCCCCGGAATGACACACCTATGTTCAGATATGTGTTTTTGTCTCAAAATGTCAGTAGCTTTCTATCAGTTATGTAAGGAGGATTTTTACTTTCAAGAGGAAAATTTAATCCCTGAGCCAAGAAACTTGAAGGCAGAGTCTGATGCAGTACTGCTGAAGCGAGCAAGAGTTTTACACAAGTGCCCAGCCCAGGTAGGTTATGGTGATAACCAAGTCAGCAAAAACTTGGCTTATCCATATCAAAGAGTAATCCTTTTGGGCTGCCAAAATGACACGACAGTGGTAGACGTGTCCTGCTTGTTAGACACCAGGGCTAAGTGCTGCCCACACACTCTAAGGGAGAAATGGGCTTGACAACTGAGTTAAAGTACAGATCCTCACAGTACAAGATAGCAAGCAGCATGTGTAGTTCTGAATCAGCTGCCTTTGGAGAGCTGAATGCATTTGAAAAGGCCACTGCTACCAGCCACATTTCTCTAAGATTAATTTTGCATTTAGCAGACAATTAATTTTCTCTTGCACAAATGAAAAGGATGTTGTATTCTGTGGGGACAGACATCCCTGTGAGCTTGGCCACCGGGCAGGAGATGTTCCTCATCACAGATTCTGGGTCAGGTTGGGTCAGGGAAGGTGTGTTTCATTTCAAGTATTAACCAGGATAAGCATTTTTTTGTTGGATTCCAGAAACTCCTCAGGGAGAAAGTCCTAGCTGCAAGGAGCGTGCAAGCTGTGAAATTCCACCCATTCAGCATTGATTGTCTGTGTTATTTGCATTGCTGCTGTGCCTCCAAAATCAACGCAATGTTAAGCTGCATAAGTTGGATGCATAATGCACTTGGACTTATGGTCTGGTCTGCTCTATTCCTGATAACAAATCAAACAAAGGTTTGGCTTGCAGAAGAATGTGACTTGAGTCCTTTGTGTGCAAATCAGCTGCACGGGCAGTGTTTGGGATAAGCCAAGTGTACCGCATGATGTCTAAGCTTCCCAACCTGGAGAACAGATTTGGTAGGTCCAGGCAAGCAGAGTGTAACACAATACAAAGACAATGCTAAAGATCAGGAATATAGCACTAAATAGCTAAATAACATCATAGCACATAATGGTAGAGATAGACTACAAGGCTGTACAATAGCAGGGCAACTTTTAAGACATAGTATTGTGAATTGTGAAATTGATACCATTCCTGCTACTACTGAAGAAGAAATCATCCCCAAATGAGAAAAAGCAATAGGAATAGCACTGCAACATATCCTGTCATTGTGGTTCCAAAATGGTCTTGGATCTGGAAGTTACCTGAGAAAAGAGCACGTCTGTACTTCCCACCCTAAAAGGGAGTGAAGAAGCTGAATGGTATCTGAAGGGTCTACAGGTCACCCAAAGGGAGAAGACATGATAATTTAGTCTTCATGCCAAGCTCCAATGCTATCAAAGTTGTGATGGTTCAGAATAACTGCATGACGGTTGCATGGATCCCTCAGGAAAGTGACTGAATGACCAGCTCCTGGCAAACAGATCACCCTGAGCCTGTATTGCCCTAATTCTTCTTTCTTATTTTGCACTTGTAGGAGCAGTCTGATTTGAGGGTACTTTTCAGGACTTGCCATGGTAAGAGACAGCAGATAGAGGTATATAGGGAAACCACTAATTGTGTGCTGCACCCAGGTTGAGGATACCCTGGAACTCCTCGGCTAAACTCGTGCCTGTGATGTTCATGACAAATGCATAAATAAAACTCTGAAGGAAGCAAAAAAGAAGAGAGAGACTGCTTTTTCTGAAAGGGTCCTTTAAATGACCCAGCTTTTGAGTTCTCTGTGCACAAAGCCAGCATAGTTGATAAAATGATGGATTACTGGATCAAACCTGGTGAACGTCAGTCGAACCCATACCACTGAGCTGGAAGACTTACTCTGCCATGTCCTAGAACACCAGCCAGGCTGCAAGCTCACATCCAAATCTATCACTTTTGGCCATTGCTCTCCCCCAGAAACAGAGCTGAGGAGCACTGCTATGGAACACTTGCACTTTGCAAGGGGAGCTCCAAGAGCAAGAGCCGATGGAAAGTGGCAGCTTGCTCGACTTAATGCAGAGCTCATAGGCGAATTCTGGCTCCAAAGAGCAAGTGAAATTTGCAGTTCACTGCAAACGTTTTTTTGCTGATTGTGTCACACTCAGTTTCCTAAGGAGGAAGCAGGGGAACTCAGCCTTATTTGCATGAGTTTCACATCCCTCTCCTTGGCTGAGAACACACTGTGCTATTCGATGGACAGCTCCTTTCTGATTCACTGCTCTAATTATGTTTTACAGCCGGAATATGGTACTTATGTCAAAGCTGATGGGTAAAATTCTACTGAGAAGCAACAATGTTTTGTAGCATTCTCCCGTTGTTCATTTCCATGGCTTCCCTTCATTTTTTCCCCCTCAAGGCTAATTTTCCATGCACTAGTCGTTCTAGAGAGAGATGTTCTCACCTCCTTGATTCTTTCTTTTGACTAACAGCCATATTCTTTTTATATTTGTTTATTTATTGTACATTTGCAGGCATATGGTGACAGAAAGAGAAAATAAGTAGAACAGGCTTATTATTTCTCTAAAGTAGGTAGTAAAAAGCTGTAGTATCTGTCTGCAGGTAGACCTCCAGAGTGACAATAATCCTTTTGCACAGAATAAGACCATACAGGTTGGAGATATGTATATATATTTCAAAGACTAATTCAGGCCTCTGTGCTACATGGAACTGCCTCTGGTATGCTCTTTTATCCCCACATGCAGAACCTCTCCTGGACCACACACCAAGGGAGAACAGTTGTCAGTTGGCTTCCCCTGTTACCCCAGACAAAAACAACCAGCAATAGCAGGGCAATTATCTCTTGGTCCCAGCCACCAGTGGAGGGACTATGCCAAATTTAGGGGATCTACTTACTCTGGACTTCTTTACTTCTCCTGAGATGTTCAAAGAAGCCATCCCTCAATTGCAAATCTGGTCTAATTGTTCTTTAAGCAACCAACTCACAGCATTATGCAGCCCTTCCTGAGGGAGACGGGCTGGTGCAATTCACCCCCATCCTACAGAAGAGAGGAAGAGGCCATTTCAGAGGAGACTTAGTCATAGACAGTATAGGACTCCAGTGCAACAAGTGCTGCTGGGCTTATTCTTCATGCCATTTTCCTTGTCTCCATTATTTTCTTCAGCTCAGCTGATGTTGGAGCTGTTCCCAGGGCTCAATTACAGCATGAAATAGCCAGGGAATAAACTACAGCAGGACTCCATGCCATCACGTACAGCCAGACAGATCTAATGTTTTTGTGCGTGTTTGGCAGGTACAGAGAGGAGAGGGAGGGGAGAACATTCACTGTTGCAACAGCACCAGGCTCACAGCTTGGGTAACAGGAGAAAAAAAAAAAAAGGCAAAATAAAAAAAAAAAAACACAAAAACATGATCTCTCATTTAACTGTGCTAAATGACAAATTGCTTACAGGCAAGGCTGCCCACTGGGGAAACCAACACGAAAGTGATTGTTTCTCATTTCCTAGAGACTGCTGACCAAAGGAGGAAGGGGAAGAAGGTGCACTTGAAATGCTGGTCAGGTGCTGTACAGTGCTCAACTGCAGCTATTTTCCCCATTTTCACAAGATTATTTGGTATTCCATTATTCTTACTCCTTGGCAACATTCAAATGAAAATAAAAAGCTCAGGTGACTGTTTTCAAAGATAATTTTCTTTCATTTCTTAAATCCAAATACAATTTCATCAGAGCTTGAGGTACAGATGGTTTCCTTTTCTTCTTATTTTTATCTAAACTTAAACCTGCCAAACTTAGGGTTCAGAGATCTGTCTTTTCACACTGCACCTGCTAATGGTCCAAGTACCTACACTGTGCTGGAACAGTACTTTTTCACCACCCCTTCCCTGCCAAAAAACACATTCTGCTGTTGCTAAGGAAATCTTGTACCCAAATCTTGTCAAGGGAAAAGAAATAATTTACACACACACAAAAAAAAAAAGAAAAAAGAAAAAATACAAACACACCAACAACAAAACTTTTCATTCCTTTGTTGTATTTGTTTGCTGAACCATACAGTGCCTATTCATAAAACATAAGCCTCATTTTCTTAGAATTACAGAATAATTTAGGTTGGAAGGGACCTCTGGAGGTCACCTAGTACAACTGCCTGCAGAGTTAACTTCAAAGCATGATCAGCCTGCTGAAGGTCTTTTGTAGTCAAATCTCGAAAGCCCCAAGGATGGAGAACCACACCTCTCTGGGCCCCTATTTCAGTACTTAAAAAACACTCACTTTTTTTTTTCCTTATATACAGTTAAAAACTCCTTTGCTGCAACTTATACCCCCTGGGTCTTGTCCATTTATTCTGTACCTCTGAGAAGAGTTGGTCTTTTCTGTAGCCTCTCTTTCAAAAGTCCAGTCACACTTTAGCTGGTCACTGTGGAGAAGCAAGAATCTCCCAGCCTCACAAATATGAGGCTCATCTGCTCTGCTCTGTCCTACTCACATACTTCAAGTTCACATTTTCTGCCCAGTTTTTCCCTTTATCTTTGCCTGAGCTGAGCCATGTCATGCATCCCAGCATGACTAGTCTGAGCAAGCCCAACACGTAGAAGATGAGAAAGAAAGATGCATAAGATTTGAACAAAACATCAACACAAGTGTCCAAACAAGGGAAGTAGTCTCCATGGCTCCCCCCAGATGCTCAGGTGGGACTGACTGGCTTGCTGACTATTTTACAAGCATCAAGAAAAGCCACATTTTGCCCATTTTACTGTCTCAGCTTTGTTCCATTTTGCAGACATTTTGTCAAAAACAAGACACGTAAGTCCAATAATGAGTTCAAACTTAGCAACAATCTAACCTTTTCCTTCCCAGTATGAAGGAATTCATGATAGAATTAACATACACTAATTAATATAATCTTAGTGTCAGAAAAGGTCTTTGATAAGTTTTGATTATACTTTGAGATTTGATCTTTGCGTTTCAGTATCGGGATGCTTCACGCTGTGTTTTCATTCTTTTCCTCTTAGCCATCCTGATCAATACATTTCTAAACTCTGGCATGAATCCTCAGGGTATTTGCCATAGCTCTAAGCAGGCCAAAATCTCTGTGCTTGACAACTCAAAAACACATTGAACTTTCTGGGACTGTACAATGACAGAGTCATGTTAACAGCTTGGACTTTATTTTCCAGCAAAATTGCAGATAACCTTTAAATAGTCTTTCTCCAGAGACTTATCAGGCCAGATTTGTACTTCGAGATCATTTTGTTCCCTGAATAAACCGAGGTTACCAAAAGGTGACATCTCAACAATAGCAACAGTTCTTATGTCTTCAATAACACACTTTGATAGAGACTGGTCTGAGATGATGCAGTCCCAAGATACATGAAGAGCTAGTAACAGCAGTTGATACTGAGGTGAGATAAACCTGACTCCATGGCCCAAATTCTCAGAAGAGGCCTACAGCCTTAGCTTTACAAAGCTTCATCAAACTATTGTGTTTATTTTTATATGCAATTAAGTATCAACAAGAGAAGAAAAGAAATGCCAAAGGGAACAGTCCATTGCTCTCTCTGTCAAAAATGTTTTAAAATGCTTCATTAATAAGATAAATTATTTTCTCATTACTATTCAACCCAGTAAATAATGCATTTTTGAAGAACACTTTATTAATTAAAAATGTTTATGTCTCTAGTCTCTACTAAAGAGTGCACCAACTCTTTCTAAAATCCAAGACGTTGTTATTTCTCTGGTGTTGTCATTTGCCTATTAAATTATCACTAAGCAAGACAAAACATTAAATATTTACCCCTAGAGTCAACCAGCTTATAGAACGATACAGGAACCAGGCTCTCCATGTCTGATATCCAGGCTATTGACTCCCTGGAAGGAACAAGGCTGATATCTTGCATTACTTGTACCTTTTCACTCGAAGAAAAATACCAGCATGAGAAAAGAAAAAATAGCACAAGAATAAGGGAGATGGTCTTACATTCTGGGTTGTGTATGTACCTGGGAAGGATCCTAGCTCAGCTTAAGAATAAACCGCAAAAATAGGTTTTGAATCTGCATGTGTGCATGAATTTAGAAAACTAATTCATTCATACTATTTGCACCAATTTGGCGGGTGGTTGGGATGTTTCTGCAGACGTAGGACTACCGAGACCAGTTACAAGTCTAGACTACAATCTCACCTGAAAGGACTTCAGTTTTAACCTCCTGGACATCCCTTATATTTGTTATGCAAAGCCACATGCCAGCTCTGTAACATCATGGGGTAAGAGGATGTGTGTGGCACCGATGGAAATTACTTTAGGGAGGGAACCAACAATTATGACTTTTCGTACTAATGAATTGCTTTTCAGTAAAGGATTTGTCATGTTTCCAGCAACAAATGGAAATTTCTCAATTGCATCACTCAAAACACAATCCTTTCTTCCCTGTGTTATATTTCAACCAAAGGCTACAGAAGTTCTTACATCAAAAAATAGTGGAGCACTTACTTCCCTGTCAGAGAAGTAAAATATCATTCTTAATGTCATTTCTTGTTCTATGGCCCTGCCCTGCAAAAATAAAACCAACTCCTGACGGCTGAAGGAAATGGCCATCTCTTCCCTTTATGGGAGATGTTTAGCATCAACTAATTGAGAAATAAATGATCTTTTATTAAGGGAACTTCTTGTTAATGTGTGTATGCTTACTGTCCTTAATATGCTATTCCAGAAAGGGTTTTTGCCTGTCCTCCCTGGTTGATAAATTTCTTCCTTCTCCTAGCAGGACTCAGCATGGCTCTTAATGAAAGATCTGATGTTCCATTTCTCTAAAGGTTATGATATTTTATGACTTCCACCATTTGTGCACAGCACAGTTAAAAGATAGGATTCAAAGCAACTTGAAGCTGATGGGCTGAGATACAAGGCCCTTTTTTTTTTCTGCCAGCACTATACCAGTCAGTGCTCCACAGCTAGGCTGCATCTGTTGTAGTGCATCTTGTTACAAGCTAGTTTCAATGGCTGAACAGAATCACAGATCTTTCTGTTGTACATCTACACAGTCCTCTGACATCATCTTGGTATTTTTATGAAAGGAGAAGATGGAGAGATTCAGTTTGGTACATGTGCAGGAGCCAGTCCAGTGTTTGCCTTGAAGATGTTTGGAGTTGATAGTTCAGCTGTTCACTAATGCCCTGAGACAGGAGGTGCTGACTCACAGCCCAATTGGAAGTCTGATCCCAGCACAGCTCAGAGACAGTTTCATAAGAAGGAAATATCCCGCTGTGCCAGTGTCTTAAATGTGCTCCTAAGCCCAGTATTCACTGCCAACAGTGATGCAGGAAAGTCACATGCAAAAGTCATTGGTGCGCCTTGGAGAAGCTGGAAACATCTCCTAGACCATGCTACCCCTGAGCCCCCGGGGGACTTGGATCATAATCGTTCCTCTTCAAGCAAAAGTTTGACACTTCCCACCTCAAAGCACAGGATAAAAAATGGATTCTCTCCTCTATCTTACTGCTGTGCTGTACTGTGATCCTTTTTATAGGTGGGCACTAAGTAAAGCAACAGAGAGATTAAGACAGGCAGTAAGAATTACATTCCTAAGTACGACAAAAATGCAGTCTTAAAATTTCACAGCCCAGCCTTTTATACCTCTCTTCAAAATGAACAAAGGGACATATCCAACATAATTTGAATTTTGGAGCTCCCACTTGACTATTCTCACTGAAATAATCATGGGATGGAAGCAGAGGAGGCAGTGTCATTAAATGGAAAGAATGTACAAGGCAACACAGTTACTCAAGTTACAGGACTTGGGTTGCTCTGCGCAGATTGCTTGAATGCTTTTTTTTTGTGTGTGAAAAGGTTTTTTGTAAGGCACAGATTCATTTCCAAAATGTTAACAAAGCTAAGGCCCCGGGAGCAGTCAAGAAAATTAGAAATGTTCACACATTTGAAAGCACAGGAGGGAAAAAAAAAAAGCATTTCCATTTTCAGGACTGGAATGCAGGGAGCTGCAGCAGTGTACATCACACCACCCTGCTGAGGGTACCCAGGGCCTGGGGAATGGGAAAAAGGGCAAAACCAGCCCAGGCCACATGTGGGCTATGAGTGCTTCATTATCAATGTGTTATTATCTGATGATCACTGACTTCAGATTCTTAACAGCAAACAGTAAAAAAATCTCACTTATCAACAGGACTCCTCAGATGAAAAAACTACTCTTCACTCATTTCTGAGTTTTTGGCCTATTCTGGTCACAGACCCCTCAGTCTGTATGACACATCACAAATTCACTTCAATTACACCATGTTACTCCAGCCTGGGCTAGTCAGAAGGTCTCTGTAAATGTTTGTGAGTGCAAGTGGCAGAGAATGGTCACTTCCCAGCTGGAGTCCCTCAGTACCATCAGTCTAGAGAGCTATGAGGGACAGAAGACAAGAGTCTGTTTTGATTTCCTGACTGGGCAGTTATCAAAAAAGGCCCAGGGAAATCACTGACAGCCTTGTGCAACAGATTGGGAGAACAATGAACCTAATGAACTCAGCATGAACATCCCAAATATCTTCATGGTCTTTTTTCAGGCATCTCATAGGCTTCAGCTCTATGATACCCCATAGGGATCAGTATGCCTGACTTGGAAAAAGATGATATGAACAGATCAGTGACAAGGGTCTGAGAGAGGTGACCTGCTGAGGAAGGTGATGAAGAATGGAGAAGGAGAAAGAGCAAAGAGAAAAAGAGATTCAGGGAAGGTAAGGCAGCAAGGGCTCAAAGGGACCTGCTGGGGCTGTGATTGAGAGGGAAGAGGAAGCAGAGGTGACTGATTAAAATAATTTGGCTCTTGAATGTGTCTGACATTTGGATGAGACACTGTCTCTAGTCAGTATTCAAAGCAACAGCTGCCCAGACTGGTTTCCTTCACCAAAGGAAAAACAGCATTCCCCTGAATATAAAGGCAAAACACCTGATTTGATTTGAGGGGGAGTGCTTTGAAATATTTTTAATTACCAAGTAAATTAAGCAGCTTAAAGGCAGACAAGAGTCTATCCAGTTCCCTGAGCACCCCAAATGCTGAACCTCACTTTAGACAATATCACCTTTTGTGCACCTCCCATTCAAAAAAGATGATTAAGTGAACTGGAATAATTATGTGAGTAAAAGCAAAACAATCTTGACTTCAGGAGAAGGAAAACTTGCTCCAAGCACACATTTCAGTCTTAGTTCCTGTTATTTATTCCTTTTGTCTTTCAACACCCAGCAATCAAAGGAATTAAAAGGATTAAAAAGCACGCACACAACAAGTGATAGCTTAATACATCAAAGCAGGTGCGACAACGAGCAGAACAGGAGCCAGGGAAAGCAACAGCTTCAAATTAGAGCTCGAAAGCCTACATGTGGAGTGGTCACAACACAACACAACACACAGATCCCCATAAAACACAACTAACAATTCAAAATGCAGCCTGGCATAAAAGCAGAACAAAATGCACTTGTCAATGTTATGGATGTTGCTGTGTCCTGTGATGCTTCAGATAGATATCACCAAAGCACATTCCCGTCTTTGATTCATCTCAGCACAAAGCTACTTGCCCAGTAATGCCTTAGGTTGGGCTGTGCCACTAGACACTCGAGAAGTTTTAGATGTGTCTGCCCACCCCTTCACCCCTTAGGTATTGTCAAATATTCTTTTCCTAAAATGAACAGGTTTTCTTAAAAGTGCATTTCTTCCTTTCCCAGCTGTGACTAATGGCAGAGACCCTAACTCACAGTGACAGGAGTGTCTCAGCACAAGGTTCCCAGACAGATTTAGCCTAATTAAAATGTCCACTGAAGTAACATTCAAAAGCTACGTACAGCCTTATAAATATCCCATGCACATGTGAATTGAGTACTTTCTCACACTTGCAGGAAATGTTCCTGGCTTGTCATGTGCTCCAAAATGATCTACAGCTATCCCCCAAAGGGCTGTAAATAAGACTAAATTAACAGAGGGTTCTGATTACCCACACTGCTGCATATGGAGGTGAGGAACAGGTTCAGGGCACTGCCAATCCCATTTTCAACTGTATTCTGTATATTGCAGAGCCTGGCAAAAATCATGTTTGTTTGCTACAAATAAAAATCTAGTTGAATCAGGACAGTCAACTGAGTTGCCTCCAGCACAATCAAGCATGTCCTTGCAGATCAGGAATGATGACCCCATAGCTGAAGCTGGCTTCTTCCCCACTCCCACCTCCCTTTGACTGAAACGTTGCAGAAGATTGTGCAGGCAGTCCTCAGTGGTTCCAAGGCAGAGTCAGTCTGCCCGGCTCAAGTCCCTTCCCTCAGGGTACACTGATGATGTATTACACCAACACGTTGCTGCAACTGGCACTCTGAGTGGAATGCAATTCCCCTTCCATGTAAAAGAACTCAGATTTGTACTAGGAATGTACTTTTCATTTCAAACTGGTGCAAAGCAAAAAGTATGTACACACCGCCTCAGAGCTATGTACGTGCTCAGATGCTTCACCAGATCAGGTCCTCAGTGTAGACAGGATCAATAAAGTTCATTGTTATGAACCACAATATAGAATTTCAATGCCCTGAGTTAAGCAGCTCCTGGTCACCTGGGACACAACGGCTGCCGATGCTGCTACAGCGGAACATCTTGCGGTTACTCAACAACATCAACACACTGCAGTGCAGCGTGCAACTCGGAGCATTTGGCCACTTACAGAGAGCAGTTGGTTTTCTGCCAGTACATCTGGCAATACTGCTCCCAGTGACTACCACCAGTGCGTAATACAGCAAGGCACCATCAATACTGGCCAGCTTTGTTACACAGTGAATGGAGAAGCGATACATTTTCCAGACACATAATAAATCTATGCAAAATGAATATTGCATTTGTTGCCCAGAGACATGAAATTTTTGTCTTGCCTCCAATTGCTATCTTGGAAATCCAAACTGATGGGGGTAAGAAGCAGCAGGGGAGGGCTCAGGATGCTCTGGCTGAATGACATGCTATTCAACATGCCATAATGGCCAATAGAAGACAGCCAGGTTTTCAATTAACTCCCTGTGTGTAATAGAGTCAGATAGCTCTTCTATTAGAAGTACTTCAAAGGCCAAAGAAACAGCAACACTTGTCCCCTTGAAGTACCACAACTTCTCAATACACTCAAAGAGGTTTGCAACTTCAAATAAGCCCCGAGCCAAAATTGAATCTTGATTACAAAGCTATTAGAAGGTTAAAAAAAGTGCAAGTTGAACAGAAGATAAAGTTGAAGGTACACCTCTAGCTTTCTAAGGAGAGACAAGAAAGGGAATATATTTCTCACTGGTGAGTAGGCCAACACAATTTGCTGGTCTGCAGATGAGAGCTGTCTCTGCCAGCCAAGAAAGTGAAGTGCAGGGCTGTACCTGTCTAAACAGGAGGCATTTGAAGATCTTCTCAATAGGTGTCTGTAAGGAAAGTTTGGGAATTATAGGAGAGGAAATTTAGATCACCCACTGAGGGACCTGAGCTGGTGTTGAGAAGTGGAGGTCAGTCTTCTATCTAGGTTCTTCTAAGAGACAGCTAAACAGGGAGTACACCTCTGATGTCTTTCACACCCTGTGTGACATTGAATGATGTACTTAGGACACCTTTTAAAAGCAGAGATCCTTTCTACTACCATCAGCAGTGAAGTTGAGCTTGGAAACAAATAAAACTCCAGTGGATCAGTGTCCTGTATGTCTGCTGGCCTTACGAAGCCCAGTTCTCTCTCAGGATTATGTGTGAGAGGCAATCATATCTCATTCATGAAGTCTTCCCATCCATTTCTTTTCCATGTCACTTGTTATAAGGCAAGAAAAAGCCCATGTTGTGTCTGTGTCAGTCCTGTGCATGTGCTGACCAGACATCTAGATTGATGCAGCACAGGTAACACTCATAGCAATCCTCATTTAGCAGAAACATAAATCTTACTCCTTTGGATATTCGCTCAAAGAAGCATAATTTATTCTGTCCAGATGGTTGAAATTGGTCACTTAATCCAGAGACCATCAAAGGAAGACTGAGGGACCAACAGACCAAAGGTGAGGGAGCATATGATTATGAATTGTTAGCTTCTTGGGAAGCTAAAAAGGCTAAAAAGAGCAATAGGCTGAGGAAACACCAAACTACGAGGTGCCCTGAATTATGCCATGAAAAGGTCTGTCTGCAGCATCATAGAAGCAAAGGTGGGTGGGGAAATCCTTCTGAAAAATTACTCAGGAAGGAAGTTCATCAGGGGAAAGTCAGTGCTTGCTATTATCTATCTATTCTCTGGCCTGAGGAAGAACATAATTGCATTTCAGCTTAACTGTAAAGAGAAGAGGGAGAGAGACTCTCCGTCTTTGATCACATAAGATGTTTTACCAGGGAGAACCACTGTCTCCCCCTACAGGGTGATCCATATCAGAGGCTAACGAGGCTGCTAATGAGGATTATACAGCTGCCAATCTCCATCTCCAAAGAGACACCTTGCAGAGCAGAGTGTGCAGAGTTCAGTTCCCAAGGGAGAACCACCACAGGGGAACAACACTGGGGCACCCTGGGGTAATGTCAGATGTTGTCACACAGAGACTGAAGGAATCCTGGGCTGATAAATATTATATTACTTCACAGCAAAACTCTGATTCGTTTCTTCCCTCTTGTTATAAGTCAAGGGAAGGAATGTCTTCTTCCTTCCCCCCGGCAACACTCATCTGGATGCAAGTGGGAATTTCTTTTGGTGCTGTTCCTGGCTCTTCTCTGCAACTGACAGGAGAGTGCTTATTAGAGCAGATGCACAGAACATCGGAGAATGTCTGATCACGTTGCCAGTGTTAGAGAAAATTCAACTAAATGTCTGTCCACCCTGCCGTGAAACATTTGCCAGTCTTCCCAGGCTGTTCAAGAACAACTTAAGCTCAAACGGTGCTTTGAGTAGCTCTGCAACGGGTACTGCTGGTCTCCATTAACCTGATGAATGGCAGATTTAAGCACTGTATCCTACCACAAACCCACCAGAATGCCTTGGATTAAATGCTGCTTGAAGGAAGAGATTCCCACATCCTTCAAAAGGACCTAGGACCAGACTAGCCCAGCGGCCCAGGAGTTGCAGTCTCCATCTCAGGGCTTCCTGGTCCTTATCTTGCACTGCAGATAACATACTGTCCTACATCTCCCAAGCGCTTAACAAAAAAAAGTCTCCCCATTTTAAACTTGTTCCTGAACAGATGCAGAGGGTGACCCCACTACTTAGCAGTCCTTCATGCCATCAGATCACCACACACTTGAGCAAAAATCCAGACAAAAAAGAAAAGCAGAAAGAGGAGGTGAGGGGATCAAGAGAGGCTGTGGTCTCACCTCCTGTCTGTGATGCTTTGCTGCTGTGCCAGAGCAACGTGAACATTTCTGTTGCCAGAGAAGGGAAACTGGGGGGTGGGAGTGGGAAGAGAACCTTGTGAGAAGTCTGTTGCTGCTACAGAAAAAACAGATACCAGATCAAAAAGGTCTTCTTAAAGACAGTACATATGCCAGCTCCAGGGGATTTCAAATATTTATGGTTTGCTACATTTTTAATCTTTAAGATTTCCAGGGGTGCTGTGTGTGGAATATGATGTGAGCATATCCCATGTCTGACATGACTGTGGGTTGCAAAGTGCTGCAGTAGTAGGAAAGGGAATGTAGGCTCACACAAGGGTCTCCGAGGCTTTCCTTGCTGCAGGCCTGCTGGGGATTTTTCCCTGTACCCTAGAAGCAAAATCTGAAGTATGCCCTTACCTGCTGACTCTGGCCCCTAGCTATTCCACGCCAGGCAACATGCACAGCACCTTCAAAAGCACTCTCGCCGCAGGCAGCAAGGTGCAAAGGAGACACAGTGCGAGATGATCGCCTTAGGCCCCCCACCACCACTCCAAGCCATGTTATCCCACCTCTGTCACAGAAGACAAAAGAGAGTCCCTGTTCTACTACATGGCCTAAATAGATTTCTTGCCTTCCAGATGATTAATAACCTGAAGCAGATTAATATTTAAGATCACACCGGGGAGTAATTTGCAAGGTACAAGGGAGGTTTTAATTCTTTTGGTAGAGAAGCATAGACTGAAGTGCTTTAGCAGGAGTTTGGTGTGTGTGCAGAACACCTTAGGCATAGACAGGACTAATGCATCTAACACAGGTGCTGAAATTCATTATTATTTCAGCTCATGTCACCTTCGATTAGAAGATATTTCAGATATGCTTGCTCATATGCTTCTTCTTCTCTTCCCATATTTCTTAAAGAAAATAAACCTAACACCCAAAGCTGAGGTAGTATTTCAAGGAACTCAGTGGCTGCTGCACACTAGCTGATATTTGCCTCTTAACTTGGGGTGGAGCTGCATAAATTATTCAGGTTCTTCTATTTTAACAGTCAGAGAAATTTAGGATACTTAACCCATTTTGCCAACTATCATGGGAGCTGAGGGAGTTTGGGAGAGAGAAAATACTTCTGGAGGGTAGAAACGTTCACGCTCGCATAGAAAATGTAAGATGTGATATTCTTGGGTATAAAAATCATGCTTTGCTCCACTTTTCTTAGAAAGGCTTAACTTTTTGCTCACTCTGAGAAGTCTGCGAAAGCCTGTCACAACAGCACCGCTATGGAGGTCACCATTTAAGTTGTCCTTCAATGATTACACCCAGGTCTCAGGTGCTGATGTGCTAACATGCTGCCAGGCTTTCCCTGAAAACTCTGGTACTACACTGCATCTTTCCTGTGCTAGCATACTCTGAGACAAGAAGAGCATCAGCCATCCTGCCTTGTGCCATCCCATGCATATCACTGGAGTTTATAAACCTGTGGATTATAGCAAGAGAGCAGCACACCAAGAAATTGGCCTGTCCACTTTACAAAAATTATGGGTCGGATCCATTCTGAGTGAGCTGAGTTATTCCATGGGGGGATTTAAACATGGAGTATTTTTCTGTAGGGCATGTAGAGATTGATAATTTTCCCCAGCTTCTGCCTGCCTATTGTAATCTGGCAACACTAGACAGTGCAAGGACAGCTCATTTGAGCAGCAATTAAGGGATTACAACTGGACTGTGTCTGACTGTGCTTTCTTTCTCCGTACAATGACCAGGTCATAATTAGGACAGGAATGATGATGTTCAATGATGTGGAGAGGCGTTAAGCTGTTGAGCTTCTGGCACTGCAACCAACTACGTGCTGCCAGGTTTCAAAGTTCAGCAGCTTTTAGGACTGGCAAAACCATGGCTTCCTGGTGTGGCATGGCTGGGAAGGTACGCTGCATTTCTACAGAGCCAGGCTGGTGCCCTGAAAAGATGAGAAACAGGCATTGCAAGAACCACAGCACAGACAGAGCACCACAACCTTGGTGCTTGGCCCCTCCAGCCCTACGCAAGGAAATGTGCATGGCCCAAACCCTGTCCTCATGCAGGAAAACCCTAACACAAGATGCTTCATGTTAAATGTGCAGGTCTATGGAATTCACTCGAATTCAAGCATATAGCCCAGTTTAGGAAAAGCTGCTGGAAATACTATGTCAAAACAGCCCCTTCCTCATCAACCTATTTGTAAGAAGCCAGAATTGTTGCCTTAATATTGTTTTACTCCCTTTTTACTTTTTAATCCACCTGACCTTTTGGAAAAGAAAATTCTATTGACTGGTTTTTGCAATGTTGTCACTGTTCTGCAGTGTTAATTATTTATAACAATATAAAAATAAGACTAAGCACTTGCCAAAGCCCCATCTCTACTCCCATACGTGCTTTTTTATCTGCTTTTCATAGCAACGTGTGTCAGTCTTAACACCAATCCTTCCCTCCTTGCAAGTACTCAGTCAAATAAAGCATTAGCCAGGCTTGGCCCCTCTAACATTTGAATTAGGAAATTGTCACCAGCACAGAAACTCCCTGGATTGCTCATATAAATGCTGTATAACTCTACCAGCAGCAATCTGGATGCTTCAAATTTACAGTTTTTAAATTATTTCTAGGAATGCAACACAATAGGTTTGGTCCATATAGATTAAAAAAAAAAAAGCAGCACTGCAATTTTAGCAAGACAATTTGTCAAGAATAAACAGCAGTACACAAGACCCTATAACTTATTGGCTACTCAGTGTCCTAAGGGAAACTGTTTCCCAGTCAATTTTTATGGTAGGAGTGGGTAAGCGTAGCTTTTTGTGAAGACAGGCGCACACAGGGAGTGAAAGGAGTGTAAAAATATGTTTGGCCATACATGTCACTGAAATGGTATCCTAAATACTTACAAAGCAACCGTCTATTGATAAGACATTGGTATTTTTATTTTTTTTCATTCAGCAGAATGGCTTTGTAATCTGAACACGCTACATACACGTGGTATGACTTCAAAACCACTTTACTTCATCTGTGCATCTCTTGAAAACAAGTAACTTTGCTTTCTGACGATCAGTTAGTTTTAAAATATGCTAAAGATTTTATGGAGTATTAAAACATTTTCCTTTTATGTCTACTTTGTTTCAAGCAGTAGTAAAACGGGGTATCAAACAATAGGAAATGCATGTTTTTCTGTTGAGGAGACTACCATGAGATTTCAGCTGTAATTTCATCATCCTGAAAGACAGACTATGAAAGATTATTCATCTGCCTTCCTATCCATTTACAGCAATATAAGAATCGTCTGCTTCTATGATAAAAGCCCCCTGGGAGGCTATGCTGTGCTTATCAGATGTGGCAGCAGGTGAAATATCAGACGAGCAAGATTGTAAATAATAAATGAGTCTATATTTTTTAATCTGATGTCAGAAAATGTTAACTGTTAATCTGGATAATGGAGACTCCATGTCCTTACCTGTGAACTTCAGACAACCTCTCTCTGATAGCTCCAGCCTTGACTTTTACCTGAAGTTAAGCTTCTGAAGGCATCAGCATTTCTCGAGTGCTTTCTCAGAGGAAAGCACAGCCCCATACTAAATAGGTTCATTTGCTTGGGGATGATAATTAATATTCCTTAACTGCATTTTCCATCTCCACACTTGGATCCTGTGCTTTGAGAGACATTTGGAAACACTACTGGTTCTTCTCTCAGTTTTCCTCAGAACAGCACCTTCTGTAAGGGTCTCTCACTCCCTTCAGACAGCTGAAGCAGCTGGAGCCTCATTCTTCTAAATGAGCCTTTTCCCTATTTTTACTTTAGCTGGAAGACTGACAATTGAAAGCAAGGTGCTATAAGCTTTTAAAGATTCATTCCTAGAAGTTCCTGGAGGGAAAAGGCTTGGGAGCTACAGGTACAATGTATGAATGGAAATGCTAGTTCAAATCATGCTGTGGTTGATTACATCTGAAGGTTGTTACAACATGATCACCGCTGTGATTCAAGTGATGCTAGTGAGAACAGCACAGCCTCAGATAAGTACCCAAACCAAAAACCCTAAGGAGCAGCAATTCTCTTAGCCCCTGATCTGGGGACCTCTGCTGAGAAATCAACGACTGAAATCCAACACTGACCTTTCTCCTCCTCAGCCTCTCAGAGCAGGGGACAAACTAGAAAGCAAAATAGTAGCCTGTGTACAGTTTCCATGTGATGGGGATGCTCAAAGTAGGGCGAGTCTGCAGCACTTCTTGCATGCATGTTCCTGCCAGCAGCTCAGTTTTCCCTTGACATGACCCGAACCTTCTTGGCAATGAGGGGTGAGGAGCTGAACTCCATTATTACAATACATTCCTGTGCCGAGGAAGCAAACATAGTCTTAGGAGCATAACGCCAACCATCAGACACCTGAGAACCCAATTTTGGCAATTCCTTAAACAACAGCATGAATAATGTTTATATTGCAGGTAGATTTTGCTACATGTAGCATCAAAATATAGCAAGTGCTTTATTTACAACTGCCATGGGGAAATATAGTCTGATGTAATTGTTAAAGATCTGTTCATATTCCAGGCAGCAAACTACCATTTACAGGATGAAATTGTTTGCTGTTTAAACACTGCCAGTCAAGGACATTAATTGCTGTGGGTTAAATTAAACTAGATGGCACGGCAGTAAGATTTGAAGCCTGGGAGAGGGGTGGGGAAAGAAGGAGGAGGGGAGGCACAGTTTCCTCTTATAAATGGGATCTGAAAAGGAATCTTTATATAAGGACAGATTAATCTGCAAAGAGTCAAGTTCAAATCTAGTTCATGTCCTGTGGGTACACCAAGCAGCCCCAGGGAAGGCAAACACTGCCTCCACCCTGAAAGCAAGAGTTCAAGCTTCTATCAGGGCATCTATTCCAAATATCTCATCAGCATCAAGTGACATATGAGAGGCTGTTTGTCTTCCAAGATGGGATAAGCTGCATTGTGTGACAGGGAAAGATGCTGTCTTGCCATTTTTAAACAAAGCTTTAGTAACAGCCAGTGGCAGCAGGCAGGCAAAGAATCAACCAGAATCACAGAATTTCCTAGATTGGCAAAGACCTTTAAGATCATCTAGTCCAATCATTAACCTAATGCTGAGAAGACCTTGACTAAAC
>JANIJG010004273.1:0-24029 GCA_024611175.1 Megaceryle torquata | reverse complement strand
CAGACCCTTCTCCACAGCTCACTGGTGCCAGTGAAGTGTTTCCACTGGTGTCAGTGCAGCCAGGACATGTGGCATAAGAGTGTTGCCAGTGTGTGATCAGCATAGCTGAGAACAGGAACCAGAGCTGCTGCTACTGTTTTAGTGTCCATCGTTTTGCTTTTCCCTTAAAAGTGCCTTTATTAGACTCCCCATTATGTTCCAGCCCATTAAAATGGGTTGCCTCAAAGGGATTATGACACAGGGATTTTAAGGTTTCATAAAATTCCCAAAGGTTAGGTTATTTCCTGGAATCTTATTCCCATAATCCATCCTTGGGACAATGAGGTGCTTTTTTACACATGGGCCAGTTGTCCTTGCATTCAGTTACTGGGTAAAGCAAGCCCAAACTTTCTAAGGGATGACTGTTCCAAGGGAGAACTTTGATTTTTACTGCACCTGACACATTTGAAAGGTTATGTCAGTTCAGAGGAAAATGTCTGTTTTCCCACCATGTGCTGAAATGAAAAATTTCATTTCAAACTGACATTTAGAATGAAACTCCAGTGGTTTTTGTTTTGGTTTGGGTTTTTCTACGTACAATGTCATTTTTTTTGCTTAAGTATGTGAAAACACAGCAAGCATCCTCCCATTATAGTTTTTAAAAGTTATATGAGAAAACCAATTTTTTTTAATTTTTTTTAAGAAATTTCAAAATAGTATTTATTCTTTTTGCTTGAAATTTCACCAGAGAGGGGACAGGGGGACAGGACATGACAGGAAATTGGGTTTTCTTCATTTGTCTGTATTGATTTGTGACTTTGAGTACATGTAAAATACCTCTACTGATTACTGCAAACATTGAATCCTTTCCTCGTGATGACATTTCCTTCCTCATACTGGTTCATGGAGATTGTTGAGACTCTATGTTCTTGTGTTGATAATCAGTTCAAGATAAGAGGGAAAAAGAAAACTGAGCATCATCAACTGTTTAATTTTAACTCTGGAGCATTACATCTCACTGCTCATGTTGCTGTCCTTCAGCTTTGCCTGCCTTTTTCAAAGAAGGATTGAAGAACAGAGAAGCCACAGATGGTGCAACAGCCACTCTGCACTGTGAGCTGAGCAAGGTCGGTGTCCCAGTGGAGTGGAAAAAAGGGGACAAGACACTCAAACCAAGTGATAAGTACAGGATGAGACAAGAAGATACCGCTGCAGAGCTGTTGATCCGAGATCTGGAGGTAGAAGATACAGGAGAATATACCTGTGTGTGTGGAGATCAGAAGACCTCAGCTGTCTTGACAGTCCATGGTAAAAAAAACCCCATTCTCTGTTGTGATAACTGTTTCTTGAGGAGATCCCTTTTCTTTTTCACTTGTTTTGAAGTTTTGATTTGGCAGCATTTTCTTAGTTTGCTGGTTGTGTTTCATCCCATCTCCCACTGTGGCAGTTTGAAACTGGTGGATTTCTAGCAAAGTAAAGAAGAGCTGTGAGAATTTCTCATCTTAGTCTTCACTTCTAAAAAGTGAACACTGCACCTGCATGTCAGGCCAAGAATGGGCAGACCTCCAACAGAAAGCTTGTTCTCAGAGGGTTTGTCCTTGCATCTCACTGACATCAGTAGGTTTCAGTGCTTAACTTGAAGGAAGGTGAGAGGTTTTCCTATACAGGGATCAATGACTGATGTCCTTCTTTGTGGGACTGTGATATACTCTGCTGAGGAAATGGTAATTTCAAAAACAACCCCACAACCCCAAACCATTACTCTGCAGGTCCTGATTTGAGGAATAGTAAGACATGTTTAGTCCCTGTCTGTGCCATGGTGAATAGTGACAAGCTTTGATCACCCCTCCAGCAGATGCAGTTCATACACAGTTCCAACAGATGAAAGAATATTTTTTATTGAGATATATCTTAAGGATAACATGCTTCTAATGACAGGGGCAAAACTGCAGAGGCAAAATTCTATTCTCTCATTTTTTCTGCATGGTTTTAGTTCCTCTTCTTGCTCCCAGCTGGAAGTACTGTTTCTGCTCTCTGGGCTGGTACTTTCTTCACTGTGCAAGTCACTTCCTTTTACATTGGTGGCACACCACAAGGTGACTTGCTGAATGCTGCTAGAAAAAAAAAAAAAAGCTGCATTCTTGATATTAGAGCCATTATGTCCTTGGAAATTATGGCTTAAAGGTTCACCTGAGGTTATACTACTAATTTTTTCTTCTGAACTGGAAAGATAAATTATAGTATCAGGTAAGGTGGAGATCTCCAGCTAGCAGTGTTGTCATCTGGGGCAAAGACTTTCAATGAAAAGTCAGGTTGTTAATGTTCAAAGTAGATGATTTCAGACTGAAATAGGTAGAGAGGACTACTGGAAGCATCTGGGAAGCGATGAGCATGTTGTCTAAGCCAACATTAGAAGCAGGTTGTGGTGGCAATTATCCTTGTGAGATGCTGCAGTAGTTTTCTAATAGATGGAGTTTTCAAGACTATATGATTTGTTTTCCTGTAGTGAAGGGCTGGCCTCAGGACCGAGTCCTAAGCTTCTCAAGGTGTGGTTAATGTTTTTGATGATCTCTCTGTTTATATTACATCCCATAGCTTTGCCTGCTCTGTTTAAGAAAGACCTTGCCAATATGGAGGCAACGGAAAACGGGACAGCTGTTCTGCAGTGTGAGTTAACTAAACCCACTCCGGTGGAGTGGAAGAAAGGGCAAAAGGTGCTCAAGCCTAGTGAGAAGTACAAGATGAGACTGAAGGATACCATTGCTGAGCTGATAATCCATAGCCTGGAGGAACATGATGCAGGAGATTACACGTGTGTGTGTGGAGACAAGACGACAACTGCGTCCCTGACAGTGCATGGTAAAATATCTACGTTTAGGGATTTTCTGCTTTGCCATCTGTGATCTCACACAGGATTACCACCTGGTCTTGATCCCATCTATTATTTTAAATTGTTCTGACAGTTGTATCAACCACTGGGAATAACTCTTTCACCAAAAGTCCTTCTCTTAGGGCTGAGAAATAGCACCATACAGTCTTTCTGTTCCTGTTCTTTCATGTCAATGGAATCTGGAAGCAGATAATGAAGACCTCAGTGAAGTCATAAATAATGCTTTCAGTATTTCCATTAATTAATTTCTCTGGGTGTATCATTGAGATTTCACTTGTGTTTTCTTGAATGGAATTGAAAGGGGCTCTGTTGTGGTAACAACTGAGAAAGGCAGGTGAGAATGATTCGCTGCAGTCTGGAATTTCCAATTCACAGTGTTCATTTTAGTTGTTCATCTGATCTTAAGGCAGAGCTGTGCATAGTTCCTTGAAACCTTGGCATCAGCTTTCTGTTGTTATAGCTTAAAGTGCCTTTGAAGCACACCTTCCAGTACTGAAATTCTAGTTTTACAACGCTGATTTCCAAATCAGTTGTGGTATGTTGCAAAGAATAAGGAAGGGATGCCCCCGAAATCATTGTTTGTCTCTTAGGTATGCCTCTTAGGTACTGTATATTCTAAAACTTTTAGTGACTAAAGGGATTTAATCCATCAGAGCAGGTCAAGGTTCAGTGTTTCCTCAGTTTTAAAGTGCTCTCTCTTCACCTGTGATCTTCAGCCCTTCCTCCACATTTTAAAAAAGAATTGAAGAGTGTGGAAGCCACAGAAAACGGCAAGGCCACTTTCTGCTGTGAACTGAACAAGCCTGCAGCTGCCGTAGAATGGAGGAAAGGAGGCAGAGCCCTGGAGCCAAGTGACAAGTTCACCATGAGATGCGAGGGCACAACAGCTGAGCTGGTGATCCATGATTTAGATCTGACAGATGCTGGTGATTACATGTGCTGTTATGGAGATCAGAAAACCACTGCTGCATTGAAAGTGAATGGTAAAAACAAACAAACAAACAAAATCAAATTAACTGGTTTATTTTCAACCCATTGGAGTTTGTTTTGTGGTTGGTTTTTTTTTTTTTTTTAAGAGTGTGGTAGTAACAGCTCTGAAATTGCAGACCCATTTCTGATGAATCTAACAACATGTATACAAATATTTATGCCCATGTCCAGCCACACTGGTCAGTATCAGGCACTAATCAGGGGTCCACTGCAAGAATTTCTGATACTCATCTTGGTTCTAACTTACTTCCTTGATGCTCTTGTTCAGTAGCTGTTAAAAAAGTCATTATTGTAATTTCAGTTGTAAAGACATTACAACCCTAAAGCTGAGAATATTACAGTTTGATTGAGACATTTTTGCATAGAATCATAGAATTGTCAAAATGTTTTGATGTAGTTTTCAGTGTTCTGGAATAAGTTGACAGTCAAATTCTGCTAGGCTATTATCTGAGGAGGAATCATGGGAAAGTGAGTTGATGCCTCAGAGCTGGTTTCATTTATGAACTTTTTCAGTAATGATTTGCATTGCAATAGAACTTAGGCAGCCAAGTTGGGCTTTATTTTATCTTGTGCCAGGCAATACCCAAAGTAAGGTAGGGCTCAGTGAAGCTGAGTCTGGTGTGATTCTCCATTTCATGCCATAGACTATACCATAAAGAAAGTTCTGACTTAAGAACAAGGTGTTCTCCAGCTTTCCAAAGTCACCATCATATGTTTCCCAGAGTTAATTATCCATTCTATTTGATGAGGGAAGTCTTTGCTTGTCACATGTGGTTGACAGACCACAGATGAATAGTTGGATAGCTGCCATGGTCATACATTCTGCTCATTTTGAACTCCTCAGCCTTGCCTGCACGCTTCAAGGAAGAGATGAAGAATGAAGAAGCCACAGAAGGTGCAACAGCCATGCTACAATGTGAGCTTTCTAGGGCCGCCTCTGTGGAGTGGAAAAAGAAGCACAAAGTGCTCAAATCAAGTGAAAAATATACTCTGAGACAGGAAGGTACTACAGCACAACTGCTGATCCATGCTTTAGAAGTCAAGGATGCTGGGGAGTATACCTGCGTGTGTGGAGAGGAGAAGACAACTGCAGCACTGACAGTGCATGGTAAGGAAACAGAAAGGAGATATTTTTGTTTGGATGTCTCCTGTTTCCTCTGGAAGCCTCAGTACTGACACACACAGAGTTCTTTCTCTAATCTTTCTCTAATCTCATCATAGTTAATTCTGTCAGTTTAATTCTGTTAGTAATGGGTTTTCTTATTTTTTTTAATTTATTTTTATTAGTGATTTTTATTAACTCGAATTGTGTTCCCATTGGTTATAATAATATTTTCCCTATTTTCTTCTCCTTGCTCTTGTTGGTGCACAGCTCTACTGCTTTACATCACACTGAAGGATGACACATACTTGCAATTTTCCATTCTGTTTCACTCACTTCTGACTTGAGCCTAGAGAGATGGAGTAGCAGGAGCATTCATCCTCAGGGTGATCTTAGATTTCAAGTTACATTAATATTTGACCGTTTTTTTTTTTTTTTTTTTTTTTTTTTTTTTTTTTTAATAATGCAAACAAAATTTGACTCAATGCAATTTTTGTCTGGATCTTTCTTGACTGACATAGAATCCTAGAATGGGTTGGGTTGGAAGAGACCTTAAAGATTCATCTTGTTCCAACCCCTCCTGTTATGGGCAGGGACACCTCCCACCAGACCAGGTTGCTCAAAGTCCCGTCCATCCTGGCCTTGAACACTTTGAGGGTAGAGGAAGCTTCTTTACACAGCTTCTTCAGGCTCTGTTCCAGTGTCTCATTGTCCTGGGAGCTTAAACTCTTGGTTTGCATGGTAAGAATTAAACATGTATATTTTGATCTCTGAGACCTTTTCTGTCTCCGAGTTTCCTTTTTTTTTTTTCCTGTACTTGTGGAAGATCACCCATTCTCTTTAGTTTCTCCAGTGTAACTACTGATATGGGTTGAGCCTGTACCTTCAGCATTCCAGGACAAATAATTTAATTACACCAAGGTGTTTTGAGAATATTCAGTTTATTTAAATAGTATATAATCCCCCCCTTCCCCTCCCCTCCCCCCCCCCCAGGGATTTCCTATGACTTTCTTAGCTATCATTCACCTTTAATGTTAAAGAAGAAAATAGAATTAATCACTTCGGGTTTCCCTGTGTCATACACCATCAACTTTCATTCCTGGCAGAGAGAGACCCACATTTCCTTGGCTGTTTTGCTTTCTTCTAATCTTCTTACAGAATTTTACTACAGTCATTTTATAATTTCTGCTTCATTCTAGTTCAGGCTGGCCAGATGTCCTGGGATTTTCATGCACATTTGATACCTTTCAGCCCCTCTTTCATGTTCATCAATTTGTCCATGAGGTGACAGAGGCCAGGAATGGGGAATTGCCCTTGACCTTCTTGAGACATGCAGGGAACCTGACCTTTCTCTCTTCAACTCTACATTCTGTAATATTTCTTCTGCCCTCATCTAAACTTCCTGTATTTTGTAGGTCTCTTGAGTTTCAGGACACTGAAGAATTTGTGATATAGGCAGGTTATTCCTGATAGTCCTTGGAGTGAGGTAGTCTGTGTAATTATGCCCTTTATGTTGCTTCTTTGAGAAGTTATCCATGCTCTTAAACTACCTTGCCCTTTAAGTTTGCTTCAGCTTGATCATAAGTAGCAGTTCTTGATTTACTGCAGCTTATTTTCTTGTTGCCCACAGAATATCCTTTTGTTCTCCATCATTACTTGTCCTATAATCCATCAGATTCTCTTGCTTCATATAATTGGTGTTTGCCCAGTTATCCTCCACATCTGTATTCCCAAATATTTATTTCTTGTTGGTCAGAGTCAGGAACTGGAGATCCTCCTCTCCTGTTATTTCGTATCTATTCTAGATCCAAAAGTGATCCTCACCCCATTCCAAAGACAAAGCAGACATTGTCCCATCCTACTGCTCCCATGGTAGATACTACCCTATTACCATCCTGCCTTGAGCTCTGAACTATTCTATTAGTTGTTGAGTCTATTCCTTGTTCCAAAAGATATGGGGTGTTTGGATGCACCTGAACTTCCTGGTGTGAAAGTCCTATAGCAGATTTCCATGATGGAAACACCATTCTTCTTATCTCGTTATTGTTACATAAGCACTTTCAAGAGGTCTGTCTGATTCTGCTGCTCTTCAGCTTCATTCTCACTCTCAGGATAGATCTGGGGGCATCCTTTTAACATACAAGGTAAAGCTTTTTCTTTTCTTTGACCATACATGAAGTTTTCCCATTCCTGCTGTTTATTCTCCATACATCTCTAAACCAATCAGCAAATTTACCCACTCTTTGAGACACTTCTGTGGCTATGATACAAAATAGTACCTTCCTTCTGTGAGATGATCCTCATGTCAATAACTAGGTATGGATAGATACTGGTAAACATCAAGGTTCATTTTTTTTTTTCTGGTGGCCAAGAACTGCATATCATGAAAATATTTGCTCCTTTGTTCCTCAGCCCTTCCTGCTCTCTTCAAAGAAGAGTTAAGAAATGAGGAAGCCACGGAGGGTGAAGTAGTGACTCTGCGCTGTGAGCTGAGCAAGACCGCTTCAGTGGAGTGGAAAAAGGGACACACAGTACTCAAACCTAGCCAGAAATACAAAATGAGGCAGAAGGATGTCACTGTGGAACTGGTGATCCATGATCTAAATGAGAGTGATGCTGGTGATTACACCTGTGTGTGTGGGGATAAGCAGTCCACAGCTTCCTTAGCAGTACATGGTAATAACCCATTTCATCTACATGTCCTCATTATCCAGCTTATGGTTTGAATCATTTGTTTTTCCTCCATGCTCATTGTTATTTCTTCATAGCTCCTCAGAGTCTGACTTCACATGTCACAGTTATGAGAGTTAATTTGTACTTCATGATTTAAGGGAAAAACCTTCATCCTGTGTTCTAATCCAAAGTGTTTTTAGGACCTGATCCCTATCGTAGATGTGAAATCAGGTCTGAAGACTGCTCCTCAGTGATGCCCTCGCCTTTCCTTCCCCTACCCCTGCCCTTCACCAGGAGGCCGTGTTTGCTGCTCTATTTTAACCCTCTGTCCATTGCATCCTCAGCATTGCCTGCAAGCATCAAGGAGAGCCTGAAGGACCAGGAAGTAACAGAAGGTCAAGCAGCCACTCTGTGCTGTGAGCTGACCAAGGTTGCTCAAGTAGAGTGGAGAAAGGGAAGCAGTTTGCTCAAAGTCAGCGACAAATACAAAATGAGGCAGGAGGGCACCGTCATGAAGCTGCTTATCCATGATGTGGAATTGAAAGATGCTGGAGAATACACTTGTGTGTGCGGAAAACAGGAGACAACAGCTGCCTTGATAGTGAATGGTAAAAAAAAAAAAAAATACACCTATATCTGTATTATTGTGGTGTTTTCTACCAGCTCATCACTGTTGGCTGTGTGTTCACCTATGTTTGAATTTGTTCCTTTCAATTTGTAAGATGTCTCTAAGATCTGGTTGCATTCAGGCTGCTTTTCTGTTTCTGTCTATTGGTTTGTCCAATGTCCCCGAAATATGAGGAAAGGAAACACTTTCCACCCTAAAACTTTCTCTGCTTCTCTACCACCTCATCGTTCCCATCACCCGTGTGTCATTTTTAATGTCCTCTGCCCCTTTTGTGACCTTCAGCCCTGCCTGCACTTTTCAAAGAAGAACTGAAGGACCTACGAGCCATGGAAAGCCAAACAGCCACTCTGCGCTGTGAGCTGACCAAGGCTGCAGCTGTGTCATGGAAGAAAGGAAACAAAATACTCAGGGAAAGTGAAAAATACATCATGAGGCAGGATAACACCCTTGCTAAGCTGGAAATTTGTGATCTAGAGCTGCAGGATGCAGGAGATTACACCTGTGTGTGTGGAGACCAACACACCACGGCTTCTCTGACAGTGAATGGTAAATTCATCTTGAAGATAACTGTTTCGGTTTTGGTTTCTCTCATTGTGTTGCTGTACAAAGTGTTCCTAGGAGTTAATTTGTGTTCAGGGAAGGAGAACTTCTTATTCTGAAATTTAATTTTAGTCTGATGTTCCTGAAAAGGGAGCTGAGGACGTGACAATTTCTCCATACTGCGATAGGTTTAAGAGAATAGTGCCTGGGAAATGCTCTCATCCTGCCCTCATGGAGAGTGACCTTGTTTAGGTTGCATCTTGATTCATCCAGCTTGTAGTACTTTGACCTGTCAGCTCAGCATTTCTTTTCTTACAGTTTGTCACGATTTAGGGTCAGGGCAGCCTGCTAGACCTAGATCAAACTGCTGGGTTTAGGTTTCTAGGTCATCGTAGTGATAACCTCAACCTCAGTAGCTAAAGTCCCTGACTTGGCTAGATTTGAACTTCAGTTGTGAGTTCATGATGCTCATCACAGATGTGGAGGTCTTTGTTTAAAGACACTGTCTATTGACTTTCCATTCCCAGCCCTGCCAGTGGTTTTCAAGGAAGAACTGAAGAATGAAGAAGTCCTGGAAGGATCATCAGTCTCTCTGCATTGTGAATTAAGCAAAGCAGCTCCAGTGGACTGGAAAATAGGGTCCAAAGTTCTCAAAGGAAGTGAGAAATATCAAATGAGACAGGTTGACACCACCGCAGAGCTAGTCATTCATGGAGTAGAAGTAAAAGATGCTGGAGAATACACTTGTGTGTGTGGTGACCAGAAGACAACAGCAACCTTAACAGTTCATGGTAAAGAGACATTATTAAAATTGATAAATAGCTCTGGAAATAGTCATCACTCTGAAATGCTGCTGTTTCTGCCCTGGCTCAGTGACTTGGGTTTGGTTTTATCCCTTTCTTTTCCTTCATTCTATGTATAGACCATTTTTTAACGAGAAAGGATAGCTCAGGGCAGATTTTTGGGTCACTATCAATCTGCTCCCCATGCCCCTTTAAAAGGAGAAAACAAGATGTTTCTTTCTGTCCAAGTCCTCTCTTCTTGGACATTTACAGTTTCCAGCTCTTTTTCCCTCCCTCATCCCCATGGATCACTTCCTCCACCTGCAGTTTCCTCCAAATCACTGATGTATGGTCTGTCAGGCCCTCCACTCTCCAAGCACTTCTCAAAGGAGAAGTGAGGTTTGGGGCAGCAGCAGGAGGAGGACAGGAGGTTGGAGCCAGGTAGGGTCAGTCTCTTCGCCCAAGGAACAGGCAATAGAATAAGAGGAAACGGCCTCAAGTTCCACCAAGGGATGTTTAGGTTGGGCCTGAGGAACAGTTTCTTCCCCTTGAGGGGTGTCCAGGGCTGTCCCAGGCTGCCCAGTGCAGTGGTGGAGTCCCCATGATCCCTGGAGGGCTTTCAAAGCCCTGTAGATGTGGTGCTGAGGGACCTGGTTTAGTGGTGCCCTGGCAGTGCTGGGGCAACGGTTGGACTTGGTATTCTTAAAGGTCTCTTCCAACCAGAAGGATTCTATGATTCTGTGGTCAAAGAGACTCAGTTCTGTCTCCTCCAGCTTCTTCTCCAAAAATTCCTCTGTCTTTCATGAGACATGGGCTTCTTCCAAGAAATTTGGGTGCAGAATACAAACAGTACTCCCTGCTTACCATAGTTGTGCACAAGGCACGTTTGTGGGTAAATGATAAAAATTATTTTTCTTGTAGGTTTTTCTATCAATGGGTTATGATTCCCAAAATGGAGAATAGTAAGAATCTAAAATTCTTATTACATATAATGGCCCTTCAATTTAAAACTAGGTGCAGTTTTATTTTGGGATCTGGCTGATTTCATGTAGATGGGTTGATAAGTTTTTAGTAAAGTGAAACAGAAAATCACAATACCAGCCTCCAAGAAATCACACCTGTGTAGGTAAAATAGCTCTGTATCCAGCAGTGTTATTGGTGAGTCCTGTTGACGTAAGATCTGGTTCTTTCTGTATTGTTTCACCATGAAAAGCAACAGACACCCAGGGAACTGATCCCTTATGGTGTTTGAAGCCACGTCACACTTGAAGCAGGTTTCCCCCAGGGTTTCTGACCTTGGCTATAGGTAAGCATGTTTATAAAAGGCTGAAAAAGGGAGGCATGAGCAGAAATAATCCCAAGCATGGAAAAGAAATCAGGATTTTAAATCTGTTTTTCTGATGACTACTTGTTTCCTGTTGCATCCTTCAGCTCTGCCACCACTCTTTAAAGAGGAGCTAAAGAACAAGGAAGCAGAAGAAGGTGAAGAAGTGTCTTTGCACTGTGAGCTCACCAAGGCTGCTCCAGTGGTGTGGAGGAAGGACAAGAGGATTCTGAAAGCGAGTGAGAAATACAAAATGAGGCAGGATGGGACAAAGGCAGAGCTGGTGATTCATGAAATAGCTGAGGAGGATGCAGGAGACTACACCTGTGTGTGTGGAGAGCACCAGACTACAGCTGTCTTAACAGTACAGGGTAAAAACTACCTTGACCTCCTATTTCCTATCTGGAAACCTCTGTCCTGTGCTATCAGGTGTTCCATTTCCTACATCTGTTTGTTCAACTTTATTAACTGAAGTTCCATTTGTTTGAAAGCCTTCCCTGCCTTTGACTTGCAGGCTGCATATATTGGAAAATACCTGCCTGCATTTTTCTGTGCCATCCTTTTGTCTTTTCCTTTCCTTAAACATGAGCTTCCTATCCTTTCATCTTTTCCTTCTGCAATTCCTTTCCTAGCATATGAACCCACTATTCTTTTGTCCTTCCTTTCCTGCATTTATTCTCTAAAACACAAATCCATTTATTCTTTGCTGTTCCTTTCTGGCATTCTCAGTACCATAGATAGAATTGCACTGGGAGACTGATTTTCTAAGCAGGAAAGAATAAACTCTTTCTGTGACCTCCTTTTGGTCTTATTTAGCTGCAAGAACCAGTTGCTGTGCAAACAGCACTGGTGTTTCAGCTTAATGCTGTTGGAGATGGGTAGTGGTGCCAGACCAAGGAGGACAAACCTGTTTTCTAGACTGGATATGTTAACTTAGCTCCACCACCATGGAGTGAGACACTAAGGTTGAGATCTGAGATATCCAACCTTGTTAAACAGGTGGAAGATCTCATTATCCCACCTAGTTAATAGGCATAGTGTAGTGTCATAGAATACAAGGTTGGAAGGGACCTCAAGGATCATCTTGTCCAACCTTTCTTGGCAAAAGCACAGCCTATGTGAAGGGCACCAAATTTATTTCAAGTATACAACATGCAGTGGGTACTAGAATTATGTTAAGTGGGGAACATGTTCTAAGGTAAGAAGATAGGCTTGGGATTCAGCATCTGGAGATTTTCTCTGGGGTCAAGAAGAATCTGTAAGCCTTGGATGCATCTTTTCAAGGGTATCTCAAGGAAGAAGGAATGAAAATGAGTAAGGAGTTGTACCAATGCTTGGAGATCAGCAGGGCTGCTCTATAAGTAGAAAAAGAGAGTACAAAGGCTTGAAGTTTGTGGAAGACACCAACACATGTGAAATAATGAGCTCGGAGATTGTATTAGTTTTACGTACGCAGAAACTGGAAGAGAGCAGGTGTAAATCTCTTGAGGGCAGTTCAGTTTTGCTAGTAGGAAGCCAACATAAATCCAAATGGATTTGGGTATATATTCCCACAAGGATGTTTTCATTTCTCTTTCCTCTCTTTGCTGCTGATGCTCACCCTTCCATAACCTTCACAATTTTCCCCTGTCACTGCCTGCTCTCACCCATCCCTGGAGATATCCTCAGGTTGTAATACTTTTTACCTGCATCCTTCAGCTCTGCCTCCATTTTTCCAAGAAGAATTGACCAGCAAGGAAGCAGTAGAAGGTGGAACTGCCACTTTGCATTGTGGGCTCAGCAAGACATCTGCCCGTGTTCAGTGGAAGAAGGGCCATCACATTCTCACCTCGGGCAACAAGTACAACATGAGACAGGAAGGCTGTGTTGTGGAGCTGGTAGTTCATGATTTAGACTTGAATGATACTGGAGATTATACCTGTGTGTGTGGAGACGAGACCACAACAGCCACCTTAACAGTGCATGGTAAAGTAATACTTGGCCTAAGGTCCTTCAAGCCCAAGTCTCTATTGCTGTGGTCCGCTCCCATTCCCTTTCTGTTTTCTTGGACCTTTGTCTTCCTTTGGATTTTGCTTATGTGCTTCCTCCTTCTGTTAGAATTGGGAAAAGAATTGCCTCTTGGTGTTTGTCCTCCTCAGCTGTGCTGATTCTTCTCACTTTCCTTGTCCTGATGCAGTGGCCAGGGAAGCCAGGGGAGGTTTTTCCTTGTGTTCCACTGACCTGGATCAGGGCTTAGTACTGTCCCATACATCCTCTCCCCCAGGACCTCACCTAGCTGCTTTTTAAGGAATATTTCCTCTCTTTATGGTAACTCTTTTACTCTTCAGCACTGCCTCCAGAATTCAAAAAAGATCTGAAGGACCTAGAAGCTGTAGAAAGTGGGACAGCTGCTCTGCACTGCGAGCTCACTAAACCTGCTGTGGTGGAGTGGAAGAAAGGGCAGGAGGTGCTCAAAGCAAGCAACAAATATAAAATGAGTCAAAATGGTGCTGTTGCAAAGTTGATTATCCAAGAGCTTGATGTGGAGGACACTGGAGAGTACACCTGTGTGTGTGGAGATCAGCAGACAACAGCCACTTTGACAGTCAATGGTAAAAAAAAAAAAAAAAATAAAGGGAAAAAGGAATATTTTATCATATATTCTGAAAATAAAACCTGTGGTTTATCATCAGCTACGGAGAAGAGCTGACTACAAGCCATAAGATGTGCAGAATAGTATGGTCTATACAGCTTAATGGGGTTACCAGGTAGAAAATGGGAATTGCAATGAGGAACTAAATACATTTTGTCAGTATATTACTGTCAGGATAAGTGTAATCTCTCCTGCACGTGGCCTGCTGTAAGAGGGAACCTGGACTGTTACAACTCAATGCTGATCTTCAGAACACCTCTTCAGTAATCATGTCAATGTGTTGACTACTTCTCTAGCAGGAAAAATATTCTGCTGGGTTTAGATTAGGGATTAGATTAAGATTCCATATACTTCATGGCAAATGTAATTTCTTGAACTTGATTTCTTCTTGTTCTGCAGATTTTCCTACTACTTCTCCAGGGAAATCGCCTTGTACTTTGAATCTAGACCCCTGAGGTGTAGGGACATCTGCAAAAAAGCTCTTGTGGTGCTTTTGTTTTTCTCTTTCCTAAACCCTAACTGCAGTATGTTGCAAGTTATGTTTCTATTTTATAGCCCTACCAGCACTTTTTAAACAAGAGCTGCAGAATACTGAGGCAGAAGAAGGTGGTACAGCAACACTGAGGTGTGAGCTTACCAAACCCCAGGCTCCAGTAGAGTGGCGGAAAGAAGATGTTACTCTCTACCCTGGTTTGAAATATGAGATGAAGCAGCAAGGTTCCACTGCTGAACTGGTCATTTATGGCTTAGAACTGGATGATTCAGGAAGGTACACCTGCGACTCTGGACATCAGCAGACAACAGCTGTGGTAACCGTACATGGTAGGCAGAGTGTTGATCCTTGGCTCAATAGAGATGAAGTGAAAGGAGCATCTCTCAGTGTTCTCCACAGCCATTTGTTTTGCTCTTGGTTCATGACACGTGATCAAGCTAGAGAAGTTCTTGCACTATCTGGAGTGATTAGTCAGCACCAAAGCAATTAAATGTTGTCATGATGTCAAAATATCATGAACCCTCCTGCCATCTGAGTGCAGGGAGTGTGGCTACACGTGGGAGCAGATAATAGAAAGTAAGCCAGGCAGGCTGATGGTTATTTTGGGATGTTGGTTGCTTCAGTAGGCATAAGAGAAGGGCCTAATGCCTGATTGGAATGATAAGAGATGCAACAACTGGGGGATTAAGGATTTCTATAGCATGTGAAAAGGCTTTGAGCCTCACATGTAAAATCTGATTGCAGACAACTGCACCCACATCTCTTTTTCACCACCTCTTCTACCATGCAGAGCAAGACCTTGCCTGAAATCTGAATTTCCTCTTCCATTTCCTGCTTCATTGTCATCTTTTCCTGTACTGCCTCTTCTTGTACTTTTAATGCTAAGTTGATATTTTAAATGGTGCTGGAAGATTTATTTGGGGGTGCAATACTCTTCACTTAATACCACAAACTCGCAGAACCTTGTTGAGGAAAAAGGGTTCCACGTAAGAGAGGGCAAGGCCCAGTGATCCTTGACTAAAGCATCCATAGCTGGCATGGAGACATTTCCATGGGAAAGTTTGACTCCTTCAGATCACAAAACAGGCCATTTTATGGGCCACTCTCTATGACCGGATCTTTCATAACTTCACATCTGTCCTCAGTTCTTGCTTCATGTAATGGTTCAAGAATGATGCTACCAAAACAGAATTGCAGCCCAAGGATTATGGAATCATTAGAATAGGTCATTTATGAGAAACATTGATAGGATTGGATCCTTTCTGGAATAAACCACTCTTAAAGCATTTGCCTCTCAAATTTTGCAGCACTGCCTGTCACATTTAAGCAAACCCTACAAAATAAGGAGTCAGAGGAAGGAAGCACAGTGACATTCTGCTGCGAGCTGTCGAAACCCAACGCTGCAGTGGAGTGGAGGAAAGGAGGAGTGGTGCTGCAGCCCAACCAGAAATATGAAATGAGGCAGAGGGAATGCCTGGTAGAGCTCCTAATACATAATCTCAAATTAGAAGACACAGGAGAATACAGCTGTGACACTGGGGATCAGGAAACCAGGGCAGCCTTAAATGTGAAAGGTAGGTGGGGTAAGCAGACTTCTAGATTCCATCCAGTGTGCAAAGCAACAGTTTGAATAGTAATATTTTTAAGTAGATGATACTTTTTGCCCTATAAATATTTTCCCTTTCATCTGATACACTAGGAGTTTTTGGTTGGTTGGGAGTTTTTTGTGGTTTTGTTTGTTTGGTCGGTTTTTGGTTTGTTTTGTTTTTTTCTGCAAAGACGATGGAAAAAGATGATAAATTGTTCTTCCAGTGCTGCATCTGAGTTTTGGGTTTGAAGAATAAATACTTTCTAGCTTTATGGCCAGGGAGAAATTCAAGGAAGAGCAGCATTTTAACATAACCTCTGGATATATCACTTGACATGCAGTTTAAGTACTTCAAAAAAGATTTTCTTCCAAATCCTGGACTGACAACAACCTTCCTGATCTGTCAAGGATGTCCATGAAGTTCTGCGTTTCTTTGCTCTCTGTATCATTGTTAGATTAACTAGAAGGATAAATTCATTCAAAGAATTCAACCCTGGGAAGGAATTGAGTCAAGGAGCAAAGGAAATAAATAAGTGCAGATGGCTGCTTCTGGTGCAGCAAGATCTCTCAAGATCTCCAGGCAGGTTATAGAATATGGATCCTGACTAAAAATATAGTTCTTGTATCTTGGTCTCCAAAGAGTCAGCCTAACTGTGATAACCAGGACTTGACTCAGGCTTCAATAAAAGCTCCTGTTGCTTCTTCTTGTTCCCCTTTAGCTCTGCCAGTTCTTTTCAAAAAGGAGCTCAAAGACAAGCAAGCAGAAGAAGGAGCGGCGGTGAAATTCCAGTGCGAGCTGACAAAGGATAATGCGACTGTGGAGTGGAGGAAAGGCACCATGGAGCTTTTCCCATGTGCTAAATATGAAATTAAATTAAGCGGTCGCACAGCTGAACTTGTGATTCACAATATAGAACCAGAAGATGCCTCTGATTACACGTGTGATACAGGAGACCAGCAGAGCACGGCAGTCCTCAGAGTGAATGGTTAGCATTGCATCCCAGTAGAACAGAGGATAAAAGGGATTTATGAAACTGTGGACATGATATTTTCTTAATTGGTGAATAAACATCTCCAAAAGCTAAGATAATGAGGAAAGCAGGTGGCCAGTCATAAACTAGAATATATAAAAGTGGATCTTGTGGAACACGGTTTGCAGAATGGCTATTTAAGTCTGTAAAGCACAACATACAGTGGCTTGGCCCCTTCTTCTGATAGCGATAAAAGCGAGAAACTTCATCCTGGCTATTTTGAAATTCTAATAGATCTTTATTTTTGGCCCTTTGCAGTCGTTGCTGGTTCTGTTGAATTAATAACTAATCATAAGTCATTTACAAAAGCATTACAAAAATTTACTATTTTGAATTTTTGTAATGCTTTCCCATGAAGGTCTTGTTTAAATGCCGTGTTTAAACAAACAAAAAATAATGTTTGTGATTTATCACCATCTGTGAAATGTTTGTGGTCATCTCAAACTGTTGGGTGGAACTTGTGGCTTTGATCTTTCCACCTAAACATGAGGAAAGTCTTTACTTTGAAGGTGACGGAGCCCTGTCCCAGGCTGCCCAGAGAGGTTGTGGAGTCTCCTTCTCTGGAAACTTTTAAAACCCTCCTGGATGTGATCCTGGGCAACCTGCTCTGGGTGATCCTGATGGAGCAGGGGTCTGGACAAGATGATTTCCAGAGATCCCTTCCAACCCCCACCATTCTGTGAATTTGTGATCTAAGACCCAACCTTTCAAGCTACATCCTCTTGGCCGAAGCTGTCCCACGAAGCAGCCACTGGGTCAGCTGTGAGTGAAAGACCCCTGTGCTTGCTTTACATGTATCACAGCAGGGTTCAGGCAGAGGAACCACAAGCGCTGAGATTCCTGTTTGCACAGCTGCTCACATGCACACACACACACACAATGGGTATTCCTTTCTCGTTTTCATCAGTAACAACCTGTTGTCTGAGCTTTTCCATGCCCCAGTTGAATAAATGTAGACTGTTTGTGTGTGTGTCATCTGGAAGGAGTCACTGTTGATGGTCTAGGATCTTGAAAAGACAGGAGAGAAATCAGAAATATGCTTAAAGCTTTACGTCACTTCTTATGTTGGAATGCATGAGTATTTCTACAAAAAATGAATGTATTTACACTAATTTTAATCAGAAAATGCCAGATTTTGCTTATCCAAAATCTTTTTTGTTTGTGATAGTTTCCAATACCCAGAGCAGATGTATAAAACTTTATGGGAAACAAACATATTTGGGGATCCTCTGTCTGACTATAGAGAAAAAAAGGGTTGTTATTATCATATAACCACTTAATGCAAATTTGTTCTGCAGCATCAGACCCCAGGTGCCTTGTACTGAGTTGTGCAGACCTAGCATCAAGCTGATGGACTCTGTATTAATTGTTTTTCACTTTGCAGCCATCAAACCCCGGCTGAAGCAGCAGCTGAAGAATGAAGAAGTGGAAGTGGGAGGAACAGCCAGGCTGCGCTGTGAGATTTCCATTAGCAAAGCAGAAGTGGAGTGGAGGAAAGATGGAGATGTCCTTCACTCCAGCTCCAAGTATGAAATGTGGCAGGATGGCACTCTCCGTGAGCTACGTGTTCATCACTTGGAGGCCAGTGATGCTGGAGAGTATTCCTGCAAGGCTGGAGACGAGACGAGCTCTGCAAAACTGACCGTGAAAGGCAAGACTTGTTTATTTGGGGCAAAGGGATTTTCACTTTAGGATGCTAAGATTTTCATGGGATACCAGGTTGGAAGGGATCTCAAGGGTCATCTAGTCCAACCTTTTGAGGTAAACTATATACATATATTGTTTAAATGAGATGGCCCACCACCCTGTGAAGCTGAGTCTTAAAACTGACATTAATTGTTGCTATTATGATACTATTGCAATAAACACAGAGCATAGGAAGGGTATAATAAAAAAAAAATAAACTTATGGTCAATTAATACACTGAAACAAAGATTCACTTGGTGGTCAGGAGAAGATAAGGCAGCTGTACTTATTGACTCGTGGCTTGAAATATTTGCTTGACAACATAGGCATGTGAGAGAACAGATGGTTTACCCCCAGCTTCCAGTCACATGGCAGCTGCATCTGGCTTTAATGTCATGACAGACAGCGCTTGCTTTCAGGTTGGACCACTGGTGTGGAACAACCACACTAGCATCTCTACAGGCTACTCAGTATTACAGATACTCTGTATGTTATGCCCAGCTGCACCAATTTTCATGCAGATGGTGACCTCAGTTGTATGAATATTTACTGTGTTTGCCTAGATGAAGCTTGTGCTGCTTCATCTTGGGCATTCTCCAGCAGACTTAGGGTACAAACCCTTCTGCCTGTTGCAGGCTCTCTGTATGATCTCTGCACAGAGCTGTCCTAGAAGCAGGGCTCAAGCAAACTGAAGTGCTCATGCTAATCCAGTAAATCCAGCTGAGAGCACAGAGCTAACCAGATCCCCAGCCAGTTTGGAGCACCAGTATAGAGCAAGTGCAATTCTCTTTGAAAAAACCCAGGTTTTAATGCCGTTCTGTGAATGTTTGTAAGCACAAATGTAGTAAATTTAAAAATCCTAAGTTTGGCACCTGTCATTCACACTTTATGCACCCAGTTATATTATCAACCCTGTAATAATGTAAAAATAAAGTAGGGAGTTGATTGTCCCCCTGTACTAGGCACTGGTGAGGCTTCACCTTGAGTACTGTGTCCAGTTCTGGGCACCTCAGTACAAGAAGGATATTGAGGTGCTGGAGCGGGTGCAGAGGAGGTCAAGGGACTGGAGAATAAATCATATGAGGACCATGTGAAGGAGCTAGGTCTGTTTAGTTTGAGGAAGAGGAGGTTGAGGGGAGACCTTATCACTCCAACTACCTGAAAGGACATTGTAGAGAGGTTGGTGCTGGTCTCTTCTCTCTGGTAATTAGCGACAGAACCAGAGGGAATGGCTTCAAGCTGAAACAAGGTAGGTTTAGACTGGACACTAGGAAAAAGTTCTTCACAGAAAGAGTGGTGGGAGATTGGAACAGGCTGCCCAGGGAGGTGGTTGAGTCACCATCCCTGGATGTGTTTAAGAATCGCTTGGATGTAGTGCTGGGGGATATGGTCTAGGGGTAAACTTGTAGAGTAGGGTGGATGGTTGGACACGATGATCCCATGGGTCTTTTCCAACCTAGATGATTCTGTGATAATAATAAAAAGAATACTCTATGTATGTTTGAGAAAGGGTAAGTGATAAAGCCACTAATTGAAAGATAATTGGCCATGTTACCAAGTACACTGAAAGTACTGACCCAGCAGTGTTTGAAATGTGATTTGAGTGGTGGTGATATCTCCATCCCTGGAGGTACTTAAGCTCAGCTGGGCAAGGTGCTGAGCAACCTGCTGTGAGCTGGTCCTACTTTGAACAGTGGTTGGACCAGATGACCTCCAGAAGACCAACCTATATTATTAAATGTTTCTATTATTTGATCCATGTTTTCCCTTTCATGGCTTGACTACTGTTTGCAGAGCCTGACGTGACCATCGTGAGTGGCCTAAAGGACATGGTGGTGTTTGAAGGGGATGATGTCACGTTTCGGTGCCAGGTTTCTCATGAAAATGCAAGGGACGTTGAATGGAAGCTACAGGATGTTGCTCTACAAAATAATGAAATGAATGAGATCTCAGTGGAAAAAGGAAAGGTTCACACCCTGACATTAAGGAAGGTGACTGAGCAGGACATTGGCACCATCACTTTCCGAGTGGGACCCCACACGTCAACGGCAGAGCTCACGGTAAAAGGTGAGGGGACTCTGTGATGTGGGAAAGGAACAGGACGGCTGAGTACAGGAGACTTTTTGCTTCTGCTAATAATAAATTCAAGGCCATCATTCACCCCTTGTCAGCTCTAGTTAGTAGGGTGCTTGTGCTTCAGAGCAGACATGGTATACTGATGTGATCACTGTGGGTAGACAGGCTATGTCACCAGGGTCCTGAAGCTAACTGGTTTCTAGAGAAATTACTGGGATGGATCCAGTAAGTGGATTGACAGATCTGTAAGTTTCATTGCTTTCAGTCTGCCTTTTTTTTCTTTTTTTTTTTCCCTTTGGATTCATTCTCTAAACTCTATTTTGAATAAATTCTCAGTCAATCGTCCTTCTTCCCTCTTCGAAGCTGTTGGTCTGGTCAAAGTGCCCCTCCCACATAAACTGATTAAAACACCTATAAAATTTTTATTACTATTTCTTTAAGATCAGGGTGACTGTAAATGCTTCTGCTGTGCTTGTAATTTCAGTGCCACCTCCAGTCTTTAAGGAGAAATTACAGAGCACAGAAGTGCAGGAAGAAGAAACAGCCATCCTCCGCTGTGAGGTCTCACAGCCTAATGCTGCAGTGAAGTGGAAGAAGGGTGCTCAGGTGATTTCCCCAAGCTCCAAGTATGAAATCAGGCATGAGGGAACTATCCATACTTTAAAGATTCATCACTTAAAACCAGAAGACTCTGGCAAGTACACCTGTGATAACGGGAATGAACAAACGACAGCCACTTTAACTGTTAAAGGTAGGTTGTTCTGTTTTCTTTTTAAGATGAGCTTCTCGTTCCAATTTCTTAGCATAGTACTAGTAAGAGGGTGCTATCTACTGTCCTTGACTTCAGATGTGCTTTGCTGGCAGAAAGCAGCTGAGTCCTTTTGCTTTCAGGAGTTAAGTCCTGTGGTGTCCTGAGCAGTGAATATGCAGGGATCCCAGGGCCTCTTTCCAGTCACCCAGGAAACTCACTCTGGAACAAAAATTAGAATGAGACCATTTCTGGTGCAGAACCATCTTTTGAGTTATAGTTCCACCTGAGAAAATAGTGCTCAAGAGTCAAAGTGCTCAAGCTTCCTTGGGCACTCAACTCCAGCTGATGAGTAAGACACCTAAAGCACCTGAATACTAGCACCTAGGGCCTGAAAAATAGGCACAATGTGATATCAATTTTATTAAATCTGATATGGTACAAAAAATGATATTAAGGTGACTTTTTCTGAGAAACAAGATCAGCAGAAATTAAGAGGAACCAGGATATTCTTGTGCAATGCCATCATCTGAAATATCCCTTGGGGCTGTCCCTTGAAGGGCATGCACCTGCCTGTTATCACACTAACTCCAGAATTTGGTGATGCCAGCAGATTTATACTGTAAGAAGATGCTCTGATGGTGGCTGACTATTTGTGTCTTTATGTGTGGTCCCAGCCACTCCAACACTTTTAATAAAAACCTCTGAAATCAGCAAGTCAAGGAAGGCTCTACAGTCGTCCTTCACACCAAGCTCTCCAAACACAATGTACCAGTGAAGTGGGGAAAAAGGGTTCAGTCTTTCTCCAAGCTAGCAACAAGTATGAGATAAAGTAGATGGGCTCTGTTCTAGAGCTACTCATCTACCCATCTCCAGCTGAAGGATGCTGGAGACGACATCTTTGATTCTGGCAATGAGCAAACTATGGCATCCTTGGTAGTGAAAGGTGACAAAAAACCTTCACTTCACCATTTAGGGAGCTCTAGGTTAGTTTAGATATTCCATGTGTAAGATTGAGGGATGCTGCAGCAGGGTCTGGTCCTTTTTTGTGATGAGAATTTCTCAGTCAGCAGTTGACACAGTCTTACAGAGTAGGTCTTCACACAGACTTTATTTCTCTGTCCTCCTTATTCCTTTGCTGGCTTCCAAGAGCCATAGGGTTGCAGAACTTAGCTGCACGATGGGATGCCTTCACTGCACATGCAACTGTACAAAAGCCTTGATCTCACCCATTCCCTAGCTGTCCCACAAAATATACCATCCATTCCTACACCACCCACAAGAACCATCAGATCTGTCTCCTCTTATACACATCTACCACACAGTTCCCATGGATTCATTCTGACTTCTGGAACTGCAACACTTTCCCTTCTAAAGACTGATTCAGCCAGTTCTTCTAAGAAACTGGACTTGAGGAACTCATCTTCTACACGTGGTTCATTGTAAATCAACTCTTCAAAGCTCCATCTTGACCTATCACCTTGCACCTATCAGTGATGCACATCAGTGCAGCAACTTATAGAGTTCACCTCTTTTCTGGGTCCAATTTTCAAATGAGGTGCATTATACAATGATGACCCTCCATGCACCCTCCCAAATACCTAAGAAGATATCAGGCACAGGCTTTTGACTTGTTTCATTACCCATTTGGAGATACACACAGTTAGATGCTCGAGAGTCCCTATCCATGACCACGCCTGTGTAAGAAGGAACACATTCCCAGAGGTGGTGTGTGTGCAGTGCCTGGAAACTCTCGATGAGTGCAGAGTGATTCATGTTCCTGCAAATCCAGCACTTTCTGTCATTCCTTGTTTGGGTTTGTAAGTAATTTTGGAATTGAGTTTGAACCAAATTTGAAATGCTATCACAGTTTCATTAAACACAGGACATAGTGACACAATCAGCAATGAAACATAACTTTTTTTTCCTCTGATTTATCTTGGTTTAGCTTTGCCAGTAATCATCACCCAACCACTCCAGAACCAGCAAGCTGAAGAAGGTGGCACCATCACTTTGAGCTGTGAAGTCTCAAAATCAAATGCCACTGTGCAGTGGAAGAAGGCCGGGACAGTGCTGCGACCAAGTGACAAATACAAGATGCATCAAGCTGGGTCCGTGGCTGAGCTGACGATTCACAATCTGAGCAAAGCTGATGCTGGGGAATACATGTGTGACACCGGTGACCAGCAGACCACTGCAGCTGTGCTTGTGAAAGGTGGGGCTTTGCCTGGGGAAGAGCTCAACAGAACTTGGTACCGTGGCAGGGGCACATGATTAAGTAATTTGACCGCTAGGCATTGTCGTGTGCCCAAACTAAATCATGGGGATCTCAGAGACAAGAGTGATTTCAGAGGGTTAACAACTGGGTCAGTTATCTCTAGGGAATCAGAAATGGGTCCTTAGTCAATGATTCTGTGGTTCAGTGTTAATGTCACCCACTAAAATCTGTTGACAATCGTATCAAGAGGATGGGGCCAGTGTCTTTTCAGTGGTTCCCAGAGGCAGGATAAGGGATAATGGACTCAAACTGGAACCCAGGAGGTTCCATCTGAACAGAAGGAGAAGATTCTTTGGTGTGAGGGTGGCAGAGCCTGGCCCAGGCTGCCCAGAGAGGTTGTGAAGTCTCCTCCTCTGGAGAGATTCCAAACCCTCCTGAACATGATCCCAGCCCCCCTGCTCTGGGTGACCCTGCTGGAGCAGGGGGGCTGGACCAGAGGATCTCCAGAGGTCCTTTCCAACCCCTGCCATTCTGTGATTCTGTGACAATATTTTCTTGATACATAGATTTTTTTTTAAATGTATGTTATATATTTATAATTATTATATATTTATTATCTCTTTACTATACACACAATACAGTATAACAT
>JANIJG010004271.1:49753-60098 GCA_024611175.1 Megaceryle torquata | reverse complement strand
ATAATATACAATAAAAATATATAATAATATTATCTAATATTATATGGCTATTAAGGTATAATTGAAGTTAGCCTACATAAAATAATAAAACTGCTTACTTAGGACTAACTTCTCATTATATATACTTATATCTATTACATATATTAATGTATGTAATGCAAAAGAAATGTCTGATTATTTTAATCAATTTTAGTCTGTGTATCTGTTGAGATACATAGACAAGTGTATATATTTACACAATATATAGGAATGCTTATACTATATATATATTTATACATCCATATTTTATATATGCTACATTTGTATGTAAGTATACATATGTCTGTATATTTATACACATTCCAGCAGAAGTAACAGAGGTCTTGTCCTCCTAGAAATACTTCTTAGCTCTCTCTTAATCAGGTCTTTAAATCCCATGTCTAGAATGAGGATTTATATTCACATTATCTTTAGCCAGTAGTAGAGTGTTCAAATAAAATCAGGAAATAAGTAGTGAGTCTAAGTTATCCTGCGTACAGTGTTGACTTTTTCTGTAACAAACTTTATAATTTCTGCTGTACTCCTTTGAAGTTCATGCTCTCTCAGAAGCTTTCCTTACGTACATAATCCATATTTCAGTATTTCTTGTGTTCATTCACCAGGAAATGCAGCAATAATTCTACCATATGTACATTTATTCTCTGTTACAGATCCTCTCTAAATACTCCTTGAGCTAGAACAGTGAGAGCATAAGCATCCTGCCTAACGTGGTTTCAGTCTCTAAATACTCCAGCCTGTCAGCACTGTGATTTTCTCTACCAATTCTGTCACATACTTCTTGTAAGAAAGTTACTGGACGGTGACTAGAACAAGGGCTACGCCTAGAAGTGACCAAATCATGAATTTGCTTTTGTACAAAGCACTGGAATTTCACTTAAATCTGGATTGTGAAGGAAAAAAAAAAAAAAAAAAGAGAGAAATCTCAAAAATGCTTAAAAATTATTATATATCTGTTTAGTCCTTGAAACATAGTTTCCTAAAGAAAGCACCTGAAATCTGAGGCTTACGCTTTCTGGCTCCGTGGTAATATATTTCAGTTTGGTTTGGATAGGACAGTGAGTTAAAGACACAGACAGGACATAAGTAAAGATTATTTTTTTTGAAGAATCACATTCAGTAGGTGCCTGTTTGACACTTGATGAGCGTTTTGAAGTTTTCTGTTCATTGTGGAAGCTAAACTCGTGTCTTTAAGCATATAGCTCAACAGACCAGGTTTTGTAATAACACTCAAAACCATACAGTCGTTCTTGGACCTTTTTCCTATGATTTGATGTGTAAGAAACCTTGGCTTATGAAGTGCACAGGATATGCATTTATATGAACTTTGTCCTGTTTCTGAGTTGTATTTCTTGCAAGCAGTATGGAGGATTTATCACGCAGTAGCTTTCACATTTTCTGTAGCAGTGTTATTTTTTTAATGCACACAGATACGATTTTCCGCTTCGGCAGCGTAAGAATGTCTCAAGGGAATGACACACGTATAAATTGAAATTAAAGGCAAAGAGGGGATGCTGAGCTGCTCCAAACAGTTCTGGTAAATGTGATGTTAGCTATGGCCTGATTGCTGGCCATATGTTTGAACAGCTCTGAAAGCGAGATCACTGCAAGGCGATCAGGGAGGATTTAGATGGATGATTTCCACAGCTTTGTTTGAGGAGGCAGAGAGGAGGGAGAAATTTGACCGTGCCGTTGTCAAACAGCGGTGCTGGCTGTGGGTACTGTACGTTGATGGGACGCTGCAGTGTAGGAGTATGGGGATTATAGTCTGCTTGCAATTGTAACGTGTAGATGATGAAAAGAGTAGGGTGATAAAATCACTCTAGTGATTTTAGATTGTACACATTGTACTGAATCCAAGATTAGTTCTCTGCCATCAAATAAAAGATCTTGTCTAAGCTGCTTTAGTTAGCTTCGTGTTCAGTAAGGATTGACTGCAAATCCTCACGCGTGTCCAGCCTCTATGGCAGAGTCGGGGTAATAAAGATTTGCAAGTTTTTTTAACAAATAAATCCCCTGTATTTATACAGACAGATAGAAATCTCTAAGTATAGAGCTGGCAATTTGTTTGCACCCTGAATAATCTAAATACCTTTGTATTGTGTGGATAACTAGGAAATGTCTGAAGATTTTGGTGCAGCTCTTCCCAGTGCTGGGCTGGGAATGTACGCAGAAGGGTACATTCAGCCCAGCTGAACTGTAAACAGCAAGAAGTCAGGACAAATAGTGAAATAAGGAAAGCTTTCTGGGTGGAAGTGTTGAAAGTAAATAGCCTCACACTGAAATCAGTCAGGCAGACAATTTTATTGTGAAAGTAATGGTTGAAATCATGTAAGAGTAGTTACATTAGATTTTTATTAGTCCATTTTTCAATAGACAGTGTTTAAGACAAATTTCAACAGACAGAACTCCTTAGGTTAACAGGCTTGAAAGTTTTCCTCAAAGTAGTAAGAGAATGGACCTGACTCTTCCATTTTGCTCTGGAGGAGATGGCAACTACTAGTCTTCAGGCAGAACTGCTCACACTGAGAGCAGCACGTACGATGATGCTGAGTGAGGCCTGTTTCTGCAGACCTAAGAAAGTAGGAAGGTTGTGATGTTGAGTATTAATAGTATGGGAATTCTTTAAAAGTTGCATGAACTCAAGGTAGTCAAACTTCAAGTAATTATGTGCACCAGGTATTTTTTCCAAAGGCAGCATAATAATTTGAGTAATTGTCTGTGATTTTAAGGCTTTTATTATATTCTGTAATTTACACTGTAACTGTTAGCTTTAAGGGGGAGGTTTTGTGCAAAAGATGTGCAAAGCATGGAGCCATTATAAATAAATATTCTATTGTGGGTCACACGTTAGAAAATTTCTTCTTTGCAATTGCTTTGGGTGCTGATAAACCCCCTGATTTCAGTGGAATTATCTGTGGCATCTTCTGTGGCCCGCTTGCATTTAATAATTGTCTATTTTTTCTTTTCACATTGAGCTAAAATACTGCTGTTGGAAAAAAAAAAAGAATTCAGAAGATATTTAATGGAGCACCATTTACATACACCTTGTTGTGAAAACAAAATGCTCAGATTTGTTGTTGTTTTTTGTTGTTGGGTGTGTGGTTTTTTTTGTTTTGTTTTTTTTAATGAAATGTAAATGAACATAATGTTTCAGCAGACATTGCTAGGACATATATTCTTTAGTGAGTGCATTAAAAGCCTTCTTACTATGACACTGTCTGCTATTTAATTCTGCCCATTATCAGTATTTTGCTCCTCTGTAAAATTAGACGTCAACAATGTCTAATTCATCAAAAATCCAGTAAAAAGTATACAGAAGGTTTCAGATTGGAGTCCAAACGTTGTGATAATGAGGACTGACAATTTTATTTCCTCTGGCAATAAAAGGCAGAAGTGAGGTTGATCTGTTGAACACGGGAGAATTGAATTGAATGCAGATGCAGTTGTTAGGGATCAGTCATACTTTAGCAAATAAGCACTCTGTGTAAGATAAGGATTAATCCTAAGAAAACATTACTGATACTTAAAATCCCAAGTTATTACTTACTGTTGTAAGTATGGCTTAGAGATTTCCGTCACCTAGTAAGACCAAAGTAGTAGTTTTAAACTTACTTTGCCTGTATTCTGGAACTTATTAGGAAAATGCAAAGGCACACAGGGAAGAGTTATACTGATAGGAGCTGTGCTTTACTTTCTGTGAGCTGTCCTTGAGGTTCCAGTCTAACGTTTGAGCAGGCAAACAAAAATTAACATAAAAACCCCACAGTATTTCCCTTTGATTAAAGAAAAGGTTCAGAAAAAAAACATGAGAAATAAAAAAATCTAAACTTAAGGCAAAATTTTTCTAACTGACCTAGCAGTCATGTGTGGTGTAAAGTGAGGAGCGAGTGGCCACCTTTTTGAGGATGCCATTTAAAAGAGAGTCCAGTTTATAAGAATGACCTGGAAAACAGGAAATAGAATTTGATTTGAAAATTTATGGATTCTATCCCACATATTTACCTTTATACACACTAAATGTACCTACCTGTATGTAAATGAGAGATAAAATTTTTTTTCAGATAATTATTACTTACTCTGTGCTCTATGAATGGAGAAAATACCGTTTTCATGCTTAATTATTACAACATTTTTAGACTTCTGAACCGTGTAAAGCATTCATTTAAAATTAATTAGTCTGTTTGTAAAGTAACTAGTCATCTCTTGCAGTATGTTAGCATCTAACAATTTTTTAAAGAAGAAGATTCCTAACGTCGTTTAAATAAGAGCAGATATTCTTTCATTGCTTCAGGAGAGCAGTAGGTTCAATTAAAGCTACGTTGCTGTAGACATTCAGTCCTGTCGAACGTTAGGCATCGTCTGCTGGAATGTAAGGGGAAATATTGCCTTTCACAGGGTGGGGCAGCCTGTGTGTTCTCCCCAGTTCCTGTTTGAAATCCTTCCCCATCTCACTTACGGGGCAAGATCCAGACAAGAGAGAAGAAAGCAAAATGGGACAGCTTACAAAATTATACTACAGCTCAGGAGAAAGGCTTATTTTCAAGTAAGATGCCCTGGGGACATCATTAGACCATTAATACCAGAATACAATTGCCAGGTAAACGCTAGAGAAGGTACAGGATTCAGGCATGAGTGTTAGATCAGAACTAAGTTTCCAGAACACGCCTGCAGTTAAAAGACTTTCCAACTATGGAAGAAACGAGTATGGAGCAGTGGAAGCATAAAACCTGTCTAGCAGTAAATTGGATGATGTTTGAGATTATTCTCAACACTGAGGTGGGAAAACCAGCAGGAAGCCTTTAAATATTACATTTTACCTCTAAATTCTCTTCAGTTTTTAAAGAATATAGCTATTACTTGTGATACGGGGTTTTTTTTAGTGAGAGTTTCAATAGGAGACAAGGAAAGGAACCATGAGCAGATATTATTAAAGCTTTAGCCATATACAGAGATGTACTCAAGACACATACCTTGAAGAGGACTGAGTCAATGGTCTCAAATATCCAAATAGTTTCTTTAATTTTGCAGTATCATTACAACTGCATAAAATGAGTAATTTCACTGAAGTGGGAAAAAAATAAAAATCAATGGTGCTATCGATGTGCTCCAGCTGAGGTGTACATGGCATTTCAAAGATGAAGTGTGGAGCCAAAGCTGTCAAGTTAATCATAAAAATGTACTGATTTTGTCTAGTTAAAACCCATTAGTTGGCTGAACTTTTGCACACTGGTTATATTTCAGGGAGTTATTTTTGAATGTCAAGCACTTGCGTGGGCAGGCAAATTTCTCTTATACATTTCTCAAGGTTAGTGAGGCCATCCTGTGTTTCTTGTGAGTGTTTGCCAATTCTCATGCAGCGTTGGAGACAGACAGAGTACTGGAGGCAGGTGCTATTTTAAAATCTTTTTTTTCATTATAGTATTCTTGAATCTATTTATGTGTCTGTTTTTGTTTAGATTTAAGTATTGATTTACTTATTGGGTAGACTGATATAAAGCAGTTTTGTGTAACATGATTGTCAAGGAAAGGAAATATTACAGAAGACATTACGATATCATTTCCATGTTTCCCTCTCATCTAGGAGTCATTTTAAAGGGCCACAATCATGGCTTGATGCTAAAGCAGAAATTGCTTCATGTTATTTAACTTCAAAAGATGAATTATCTCATTTCTTTTACAAGAGAATTTGAGGAGGGTATTAGCCAAGAGACAGAACTAGGTAATTTTCTGGGCTCATTTTATTATTTAAACATAGAACAAAGCTAATTCAATATGCAGATCTGAAGAGACCTTTACTTCTCTCTTCCTTCCCAGTGATCTAGGATTTGTGCTGGGATCTGGCTTGCACTCAAGTACAGCTGAACTCTTTTGCTGGTTTTTGCAGCAGACTAGAATCATAGAATAAATTTGGGTTGAAAGGGGACCTTAAAGATCGTGTAGTTCTGATCCCCTGCCATGGGCAGGGGTACCTGCCACTAAACCATGTTTCTCAAGGCCCCATCCAGTCTGGATTTGAACACATCCAGTGATGGAGCAGCCAGAGTTTCCCTGGGCAACCTGTGTTAGTGTCTCAGCACCATCAGAGTGGAGAATTTCCTTCTTATTTCCGATGTAAATCTACCTTCTGCCAGTTTCAAACCACTACCCCTTGTCGTGTCACTACAGGCCTTTGTAAAAAGTCCCTCCCCAGCTTTTGTAGGCCCCCTTCAGATACTGCTGGACTGCAGTAAGGTCTCCCCAGAGCCTTCTCTTCTCCAGGCTGAACAACCCCAACTCCCTCAGCCTGTCCTCTGAGGTGTTCCAGCCCTCTGATCATCTTTGTAGTCCTCCTCTGGACCTGCTTCAACAGATGCATGTCCTTCTTGTGTTGGGAGCTCCAGAGCTGGACACATTAGTCCAGGTGGGGTCTTAAAAGAGTGAAGTAGAGGGGCAGAATCCCCTCTCTTGACCTGCTGGCCACACTTCTTTTAATGCTACCCAGGATATGGTTGGCTTTCTGAGCTGAGTTCGTACATTGTTAGCTCATGCTGAGCTGTTCATCAACCAGCACGCCCAAGTCTTTCTCCTCGGGACCGCTCTGGGTAAGGCTAATTAGCCTCCTTTGGGAGGCATGTGGTTAACTCCAGCTCTTCAAAGAGCTGGTAGCTGGTCCTTCCCAAACGAGTGGTGATACATGGCAGGATAGCTGCGGAATACAGTAATGCCTTTCTGGACAAGATGTAGAGGAAGAATGGAGATCATGTCTCTCCCATCCCAAGTTGCCTTTCTTCATGGCAGATAGTGAAATAAATGCCTACATGGACATGAACTCTTTCTATTTGTAAGTTGTTTAGAATTGTGATTTATGGAATTTTATTATGATTTATGGAATTCTGGAAACTTGTTCTACCGAATTCAAGATAGCACTGACTGCATCATGCTCCTGTTAATGTGTTGACTCATTATTTTATTAAATTTGCATATTGTAGCATGTGCAACATGTATGCAAGGTAAATTTTCTAAGCCAAAGCTGATTCAGCGTGTACAGTACGGATGAGATTTAAATCTAAATCTCCGACAACTTTGAGATTTTACTTTTTTGCAAGTAAGAAAATACAACTAAAGAGAGGATGAGAGAATCTTCATGTCAAGTAAGGCAGGTGAGATAAGTAGGAAAATCATCTCTACCTATAATGCAGCGGTTGTGTCCATGTTAGGGTTATCAGGTGTGCAACAGAGCTACAGATGTCACATACAAGGTTCAGAAGCTTCCTGACAGTTGTCTCCTGTTGGTTTGGAAGTAGTCTGATTTTTGTTTTCAAGTCAAGTTTCTTTTGACTTGAAACTTACAATATAAAGCGTGCAAAAATTTTTATTCACTTCCATCTTTTAAACATGCCAGAAACATGAAGAGTTGTTAAAATCCAGGTGATGGCCAGCAGAAAGAGCTGACAGATACTTCACAGTTGTGGTGCATGTGATTCTGTGGTGGCAGAGGCACTCTATAGTGTCTCAGTTCAGGAGCCGCTGCTGTGAGTTTCGTTTCAAAGACTTGTCAGCTGTACCTAGCTAAGTTTTCATGATTGGTTTCCACATCTTCTGGAACAACTTACTTTGTCCAGTTCATGTTTCTGCTGCAACTAGTCCCAGATTCTTAAGCACTAGGGCCTCACTGAGAGGGTAACTCCCTCCACATAGGAAGTATTGACCCCTGCCACAGACTAACAAGTCTTGACATTTGAGGAGGATCTGTCAAGAGTTGTAGAGAGAAGTCTTCTGCATATGGTCCTCAGGTCTCCTCTGCATCAAATGTTTTTATCAAAATATCTTGTGCTGGTTTTCTACAGACTGGAAGAAGCAATCTTCTGACAAACCAGAAGGGAATTTCTGTCTGCTCGTCATTCTTGAAAAAGTAATAATGATGGAATAAAATGTGGCAAAAAACCCCATAATTTTATCTGTTGCTATTCTTGAGTGGTACCAGATTTTCTGCAACTTCTGTATTACTAATAGGGAAAATGAGATGTGTTGTGGAGCCCGGAATATTACTCGTTCCAAGCCTTTACTTTGGTTTCTGAAATGGGTAAATTTTGAACAGAAAATAGAAGCAAAAATAGACTAGGTATCTCTGTAATTGCTTTCACACCTATCTACAGATACCCTGAGTGCAAGTAATTTGGCAGAATTTGCATGTTAGGTGAAGAAACAATAATCAGCTTTTTTTTTTTTCTCCCTACTAGGCTAGACTCTTCCAGCTAGTAAGAATATTTTCAGATAAAGCCAACAAGCTGTAGCTCTTCAGTGAGAATTTAATCAACCTAGTCTTATTAAAGGAGACCCCAGTATATATACTTCAAAAATGAGTACACGTTAATGCTTTTTATCTAAAGGTCTACTTACCTGTTATCAGTAGAGTTTAATGGGGGAAGGAGTGGTGGATGAGTTAGTTCATGCCTTGCAGAATGTACTTTCTATGTTTGTCTGCCCATTAGGTGCCTGATTTGAAAATCCACCAAAACTTTTTTTTTTTTTTTTGAAAGCACAAGAATATCTTTGTAGGCAGGACAATCTGATACTGAAGATAGAGATAGAACAAGAGGTAATGGCCTGAAGTTGAACCAGGGGAGGTTCAGGCTGAATTTTAGGAAGAATTTCTTTACTGGAAGGGTTGTCAGGCATTGGAACAGCCTGCCCAGGGAGGTGGTGGAGTCCCCATCTTTGGAGGTGTTTAAGAGCCAGGGTGATGTTGTGCTTAGGGACATGGTTTGCTAGGGCTGGGAAGAAGGTTGGACTGGATGATCTTGAAGGTCTCTTCCAGCCAGAATGATTCTATGAAGCATATGGTCAAAAGTAATTTTTTTGTTGGCATGTGGAAAGAAGACTTGAGCTCTTGAGCAGCTCAGATACGTAGAGAATGGGTAATAAACTCCTGACAATTTTACTTAATTCTTCTTTAAATCAGATACTTGAATGCTGAATGAATCACCCAAGAACATCTTGTGGATTTGTAACACCTTGGACTGCAGGTCCCAGAATCAGTCATGGAAATTCCCAGGAATTGCATGTCATAACATTATTTGAAATGGCATTTAACGTGCCACGCACCAGCTCCAGTGCAAGCTTTAAATGCACCTCAGCACTGTAGTACTGGTGATTCGCGGGACGGTGCTGTGTAGGGTGAATGTTGCAGCAGATCTGTAAAACAAACCAGATGTGGGCAAAACACATAATTTGACATTTTTAGTGGAAAATGCTTAATTTTCACATCTCAAAGCAACTTGTTAGTGACAGTAAGAGGAGAGGCAAGGTTTCTGTATTTATATATATATATTTTTTCATTTTTATTCGTTGATTTAAAATTACTACTTTAATGAGCACCTCATCTTTGAATAATTGCCTTGCAAACTTCTATAGGTCAGTACCACTAAAGCTACAACATACCAATGAAATTATTGGAAGGTTCATTTTTTATAAGAAGATAAGGATATGTGGGTAGATAACCTGGGGGAAGTTAATCATGATGCTTTCTTTGCTAATTGTTAGGATTTTTGCACGTGTTCTTTCTGTATAAATGGAATTCATGATGATAGTTATGTTCGGTTCATTAATGCGTATCCTGCAAAGGGGTATAGAAAAGTTATCTCATCTGTTACATCTGACTCAGATTATTTCAAACCATGGGATATTTTTTATTATTTAAAGGTCACTTCCTGAAAGCTTTTACGCAATTTTAGTCGCATTTGTTGACATTAATTGGCACCGTGTAGTTTTACACTCCACAGTTCTCTGAAGAGGTTGAAGTTGGTGTTAAATCTGATGAATGTGTGACTATTTCAGTAGGCAGTTATGGGCCAATGATTTGAAATATTTCAGAAGGCACAGAAAATGCAGAGTAGTGAGCAGATGCCACATAGTATTTTTACAATAACCATTGAGAGACAGAAATTGGTGTCTCTTAAATGGCTAAATAGTGAGGGATAAAATCGTATTAATAAAATTTGCCTTCATAGTTGCACAATCTAACACAAACTATTTAGTTTTCTAATCAATTTTGATGCGTAGTAATTCGGACAACAACTTTTTGAATTTCTTTTTCCCTACGATAACCAAAATATCCTTTGGTTGAAACTAAATGCTCCATTTGCTCAGTGTCATTATTTACAAAATGATTGAAAGCTGTGCCACTGGAATTTTGCATGTGTTGCTGACAAACAAGATATTACAAGATACTAGCCCCAGGACTTAAAGAAAGATGTTGAATTACATTTTTTATAGTAAATATATTCATTTCCTTGTAGAAAAGAAGACCTAGGATAGTTCTGTGTTA